>DVZK01000536.1:0-11663 GCA_018236665.1 Calephelis perditalis | reverse complement strand
CCTTCTGCCTACTAATAGCCCTTCTGGAATTAAGTTTACCGGTTACCCTAACTTCCGAACCGAAACACGACAGTGGTGAGCACTAATATCATAACGAAATAATAAGTGAGGCGGTGTTGCCAAATGAGAGTACATAGTTGAAAATCTCGTTCACCTAGACACGTTAGTAGTAATGAAAAGACAGAGTTTTAGAAGTTTGGATAGGTAAGCATTTGGCTTATGTTCTTTGACGAAGTGTGAAGTGCACTTTTTTATTTTTAACCAACTCCAAAAAGAGGAAGTATATTTTTGTTTACGCGATTTGTATTTAAGTAAATTTTGCGCCTTGTAATATTTCGAACATTTGCTACCGGTTTGTTCATTTTGATACAAAACGAAATTTTGTAATTCGGGAAATTATTTTATCAATGAAAAATAAAAAGAAAGAATTGTATCTAAAGAAATAGAATTGTAGTATAAAGTAGTATCACTAGTTTAACTTAGCCTCTACAAAAACAATTATTTTCCTCTTATTTATAAAAAAATAAAAGTAAATTAAAACAATGTATTTTATTATTAAACATAAACTAGTGTACTCCAAGGTTTAACTTCAATTATATGCTTTATTTCACTGCAATACGGACTTCGACTTTCCTATTAATAAGACGGTCAAAGTTTATCGATTAATATGTACCTATCAAGCATAAAATATTATTTTTAATTATCAAACATAAAAACCGACATCGAACAGTAAACTAATACAAAACTTTACTGAAAAGTGTAAAATAAACTGCACTTAAGCTGTACACAAAAGTAACATACTCATAATTAATAACATACACATATTATTCATTAGGTATTAATACGTCTTAATACAGTTAAACCTTGCTTATATTAATTACCTATATATGTATTTTATATGCTACAAGTACCTATACTACAACAAATTTATTACAAAATAAGAATTTTTAATTTCAATAACAATAATCGTCTAAACTATTACCCATGAATCTTTATGTATATCTAATACAATACAATATTATTTGTATATTATGCTGTTTATCTGTTTAAAGCCGATGCCAAAAGGTTACAAAGCAATTTCTATATAGAATCAATCTCGAATCTTCTTTTGTTTTGTACTCTGTGGTAACCGAGTGGCCAAAATGGCGCGCATCCATGTTGAGTATTCAGAATGTCGGAGTGCTCTCAATTTCGTATTGTTGTGCTCTCGCTGTTTCACGAGGACGGATCAGATTGACAATTAATGCTTGGAAATGGAGAAACAAATACATTATTCACAATGCTTCATCTAAATTAGGTAAACCCAGCGTTAAAGCTATTATTTAAGTGGAGCTTAGAAAATTATTTGGAGAGAAAACTTGACTATTCAAAGATTCGATCAATAAATGAATTGTAAAATACTTAGTCCATTTAATGCCCCTTACTGGTTTTTATATTTAAAGAATGCGTAGTTTTGCTTACGAATGGCAGTTTTTTGTACGAATAGTAAAAAATCTAACTACTGTTGTTCGTTACCAACTGTTACCTCGAAACGTTTTGTGTATGACCAACGTTTCGTCTCTTTTAGGCAAACTACCAACTGTCATACTAAAGGATTACGGTTCTTTGATTATAGGAATCGGGCGTTAGTATAGAAAATGCACACAGTAAAAGTTTTGGCGACTTTCTACGACTTTGATTGAATGAAAAATATTAAACTATATTAAAAAAATATTGAATTTATTTATAAATATTAAAGTAATTAAAAATAAACACGATCAAGTACTATAGATACACACGACATGCATACTTATGATACTTACCCACACAGTTAAATTTTTAGACGACACCCATATATTATTAGCGACTAATTAATAAATATTAATATTCGATCACTAACAATTCCGTTAATAGTTATGGACATTCAAGATATTATTGAGTGATAACGAAACGTGACTGAATTTTTACTCTGCGTCGTGTTCGTGGATCATGAGTGATGTGCCGAATAATTATCCGTAGATATGGAGACGAATTTTTTCTATAACTTAGACTTAACGCTGAAGTGCTTATGTGTAGTGCTTGTTAGGTTTGTGCTTCATAAGAAACTATCCATGAATTGCATGATTTTTTAACATTTACGGGACTTGAAAGTTCCCAAGCTCCATCCCGCCTCATCAATGATGCAGGATTAGATTGAAGATTATCTCTCTCTAAAATCATAAGTAGCATTTCAGGTTATATTTAGCTGGCATATAAACAACAAACGGAAGATATTATGTAAAAAACGTACCAGAGCATATACATGATGGAAGATCTTGAGCGAAATACAGTTATGGTGGTCACGAGTATGATTGGCGAAGTGGTTGGCGTTCCTGCGAGTGACGTCTGTTCGCGTATTTTAAGAAGTACGTTGAGTGCGGTATGGTACTGTCTATGGTGAACTCACAGACTCGTAAGATAACTACAAGTTGTTGAGTTCTTCAACAAGGTTGGCGAGGCACGTGGCCAGTTTTTTTTATTTCCTGCGTTCGGTCTCTATCGTAGTGTTAAACTCTATTCGTTATTCGGTCACTGTGACGAACGTTGGGATCGTTAGGTAGGGTTGTCACATGCGAAGGACGTGACAATTTGTAGGTATTGCTTTCCGAGCTCTGATTCCATTCGTGTTCACGGTCATTGGAAATGGGAATGTTCGTTAGGCTTGTCACATTCTGTGTTATTTGGGAAGACTTTTCGCGATAAGAGTTACATGAGTTCGGTGAAGTTAGCAAAATAAAGACTTATTTGACATCGAATATATTTAGTTGTTTAAAACTGAAACAAAAATAAGTGATTTTCAATATCTTTGAGTGTTCAAAATAAAATTCAAACTCAACAAAAATATTATCATGTCTATACAATACATGCAATAAATATATCCGTAATAAAACTAAATTTCTATATTAATTGTTTATGGAGATAAAACTTGTTTACTGCCATTAAACTTTTTTTGTGATGGGTAAGAAATGTAAACTCGCGTCAGGACAAGTGAGCTGATCGAAAATTCGTAATACGGAGGGAGAGTAAAACCACTGTATGTTGTGGCCCCCTTTCGCACTGCGATTTTGTTTTTTGCCGGCACACGGCTGGTAAATTTTCTAGCTGGCTTGAAGATCTCGCGAGGTACTCGCATCTCGCGTAATGCGTGACATGTTTTTTTTTGTTCTAGAACAAATCAATTCGATGAATTCTCTTATTTTACCACATTATAATAGTTTTTCTTTATGAGGGAGCAGAGAACAAGTACATGGCTCTCCCAATGGTAGGAGATAACCAGGGCCTTGAGACAACATAAATGTTACAGGTGCTTTGCTGTCCTATGGTCATGTTAGACCAATTTCGTAAGTCGACCGTCTACCCTACTTAGAATGGAACATGACAATCATTACGGTAGAAGGAATAAATTCAGTGGATCTACAACCTGTGGTTGTTGGTGTTGTCCAGATTCGCGTTTGCTCGACTCTTACTAAGCTGCCGTAAAGTATACCAATACTGTGAATGCATCCCTTAAAACTTAAACATACGGAATCAAACTTTTAATTTACCATGTTTTAAAGATATAATAACATTATGAATATAAATGAGTACCTTTTCATGATTTGTGTGGACGATTTCCTTGTTTTTAGTTTTTGTAATAGTATGCGCATTTAAAATTATAGTCTAATCAGGTTATGTTATTTTTTTCTCATTGTTGTATAATAAATTATGCTAGCATTTGCTATATATCAATAAACATAGTATATATCATTAAATGAATAATTTAATAACCTACCAGCAAGAGAGTTTAGATGCTATTATGTATATATTGGTAATACTTTGTTGGGAACTCCCGATACTTTTTCCCGATTTCTATCTTCTTTCATTAAAAATAATAGAAAAAGACAAACGGTTTCGTCGTTATATATCTATCTTTAATTTATTCCTCGAAAAAAGTAGGTTAAAAACTACACAATTTGATATTATGTTCTAACTAATCTGACATATGTGTGTTCCATCGCTTTGGGTCTCGTTTTCTTTAAAGAAAGCATGCATCTAACATAATTTTACTCGATGGCAAGACATTGTTGACCTCAAAGGTTGTATAAGTTGGGATGTTAAACTTTTTATGAAACATGGTATCTTCACGACTGTATCAACAAAAGATGCATGAGGTACAGCCAGCAGGACATGTGTGTATGTGTATTTGAGTTTATATGTGCCCGAGGGGGTGCAGGAGCAGGTAGAATAGAATAGAATAGAAAATCTTTTTATTCACACACAAGGTGTATGTAAATAAAAATAAGAAAATAAAAAGATTTTCCATGAGGCACTTGTGACGAGTCTATATAATACTAAATACTACCACTGGATCGAAACCCAGCCACACACTGAGAACATCCGGCATGAAACTCGGCGAGCTTGTCAATTATTCTTATTCTGTACAAATTAAGTAGTAATACATCATACAATATAATTTATAAGAGATTGGTATAAGAAACAATTAATCCCAAGCACTCTTTTTTTATTTTATGGAATCTGGCGTTACCTTGCCTAATTCCTTTGTGACGGATGTAGACTAAACCTTTATTTGCTAAATCTAATAATGATCTTCCAAATGACAGAATGTGACAAGTCTACCTAACGTTCCTACCGCCCACCAGACCATGAATAAAGTAAGAGCCCGGAAACAACATAAATTGTCACGTCCTTATCGTGTGACAACCCTACCTAAAGTTGGAGAAGGACGTGACAAGTTGTTTCTTTTCCCACATTCTGATTCTATTCGTGATCTGGTCGCAGTAGAGGGTGGTGGTAGCTTTAGATAAGGACGTGACAATGTATTTTGTTTCTCGACCTCATACTTTATTCGTGGTTTGGTGGCGGCGGTAGGCGGTGAGAACGTCTGGTAGGTTTGTCACATTCTATATAAGTAATTTGGAAATTACACTTATTACTTGAAATAAATCTAATTTGTTAAAATGTAACATTTATTTTATTTTAGAAAAAACCTTTCAGAAATAACTTTATTACTTAATCAAAAGTTTCTTCAGTTTAGTGAATCTAACCATTGCCATCCTTCATCTTACTAAAAAATATAATCAATCTTCAAAGTAAAAGTAACCAACTCATATATTTTTTTTATTAAAATCCCTATATACTGCTTTTCGCGATTTTGGGAGAAAATGGCCATTTACTTAAAATTTTTTACACGCCTAAATATTGACAAGTGAATATAAACTCGTCCATTGCTTTCATAGCTTTGCTGCTTATAGTTTTTTTAATATATGCATGACTATGAGGTAGCCTTTCCAATAAAATAGTTGCTAAAAATAAATTTCTCAGTAAAAATAATGCATTGGCTAACATAAATAATACCTATTTAACTTGAGAATCTCCTTCATTTTTTAATCGGTTGGAAATGTAATTATCCGATTGTTATTTTAAAACCGGTGCACTTTAAAAAACTGGTTTGATTAATAATCAGACTTTATCAAGTGCACCTCAAGTCACATGTTGGTAATTCATTTCCATCTTATCAAATCTAGCAGAGTTTTGAATTCTGAATACTGTCTTGTAGAAATAAGATATATTTCGCTTTAGCTCTTTTTTAATTTTTATACTACTAGCCGTGCCACAGACCATACAGAGGTTAACTCTGTGATCTAGCGGTTCAGTAGTTGGACTTGACTGCATGAGATATCGGGTTCGAATCCCGGGTCGAGCAACAAATAGAAAATTGGGGTTTTCCAATTTTCTATTAAAATGAATGTTTCTCATGAAAGGATATGTGGCCGGTTGGCGATAGGCTTGCCGCCTATCACATTGTGGGACTGTATCTTCGGCTAGTCGTGGGTGCCCTGGTTGTGCCTCTGCCTACCTCTTCGGGGATACGGGCGTAAATATATTTTTGTATTCCTTTTTATTATAACTTAACTGCCTTAAGCTGCAAACAACTATTCAGTTCGCCTTTGAAATCAGTCATTGTCGTAGTAGTCGTAGAAGAAGTCACAATTATGTTAAAGAGAAAAAGAGGAGAGGCTAGATAACAGCTTCTCTTGCTAGATTATGGATTCCACGATTTAAAAAAATATTGATATCTTTAACCCCCTCTGGGCGGATCTAGGAGGAGAAAAATTTATCCACTGTCCCAAATTTGGAGTCAACCCGCGAATCCAAGTGGAATGAACCAAACTGAAAAAAGTTTCATTTTTAAACTTGGCTATAATTTCACTTGTATGTGTTTGATTAGGTACATATGAAGGAACAGGAATAGTGTAAGCCAAATTTATGCATTATTTGGTATAACTAACCATTTGTTGGATCATTACTTACATTTCAAAAAAAGAAGTATCTACATCGGTATGTTATTGGTCAAGTATTCGTATAAAAAACATACAAAAAAACATTCTTTTTAAAGTCGTATAATAAGATAATGCATATCATTACATATAATACTGATAACATTATTGATAGGCAATAGGCAAGAAACGATAAAATTATCTATAAAGAGTACAATATTTAAAGATAAACAAAATATCAGGAATGCACTATTTTATTTTAATTTAAGAAAATCATTCAGCATTTGAGTGATATGTTTTTTTTTTATTCATTATCATTTAAAAGTACAAAACGACTATTTTACCTGTTCAGTAAGTAACCATCGTTACTATTATGACATTTCTGATTGAAAATTTCACCTAAAAAAACAGTAATAGTAGTAACAAAACAACAAAAAAGTTGTTATGGATCAAATTCGGTGCTCACACTTTAGTTACTGAAAGCGGAAGAACATTTCATGAAGTAGTGGTTTAGTTTCGATTTTGACTGTTACTGTGACGAAGTTGGTGGCAGTTGGTGGCACTGTACTTGTATGAGCTATTACAAAATGTTGAGTCAATAACTTTCATTTCATTTAAAAATACAGTATAAATTAAACTAGTTATAGATTTTTTTTAAACTTGAACTACTGCTTTTCCAGTGTTTTCTCCTAATAACATTCCTTTAAATGCATCATAGATGTTATCGAATCCTATTGTTATGTACTGCTTAGCCTTTATCTGACCACTTTTAATCCATTTTATAAGGTCAGCAAATGCTTCAGGCCACCTATTTACGGGTTCAGCCCACCTCCATACGATAAAACCTTCTATTTTTAATTGTTTGAATAATATAGATGGCTGCACGATTGTAGCTTTAGGCAATTGGCTTGAATCGTCATTATAAGCACTTATACTACCAGAAACTGACACTCTTCCAAAATCGTTCATCTGGCTCATAATAATAGTACTTATTTCTCCTCCCACGTTGTCAAAATAGCAGTCAATACCATTTGGTGCAGCTTCTTTTAAAACTGCTTGCACATCCGCAGTCTTGTAATTGAATGCTCTGTCAAATCCTAGTTCCTTTTCAAGCCACTCCACTTTATCATCGGAGCCAGCAAATCCAATAACTTTGCAACCTTTTATTTTAGCTATTTGTCCGACTAAAGAACCAACAGCTCCAGCAGCTCCTGTTACAACAACAGTCTCACCGGGTTTGGGTTTGCAGATTTCAAGGAAACCAAAATAGGCAGATGCACCGGGCATTCCAACAGCGCCAACGCCTAGACCGATAGGAAGACCTTCCATGTTTGGTAATTTGTATAAAGTTGATAAAGGATTAGATTTTTCTTCTGATCCTTTAACTATAGAATAATCGCACCAACCTTTCAAGGTTACAACACGTGTTCCTACTGGATATTGAGAGTTTTTACTATCTACAACTATCCCTACTTGATAACTAGACTGATCATATGGCACCTTATACAAACGGTAATGCAATCGTAAGCTAGGATCTACGCTTATCCATTCAGCTTTTACTAACATTTCTCCATCTTTTAAAGGTGGTAAATCGTATTCAACGATTTCAAAATCATCTCTTTTTGGAAGACCTTGAAAATATTTCTTCACTACGTATTTCCTTGCTTTGACCATGGTTGAATCTAAAAAATAATATACATGTATTTCATAAATATTTTTTAGGCACAGCAAAAATTGTCGTCAATGTTTCTTTTATCTAATTCTACTGCGATCTCGGTGCTTCCCACTGTAGTGTGATGTGTTCTTGTATAATTTAGAGCACATTGAAAATTAATTCACTGCTGAACCTATTCCTGCTGCCAAAGTAACAATATTATTGCCAATAATAAACTCTTATAATAGAGTTATTGCCATGTAGCTAGATGACCACTTATAAAAGCACGTTTATGGAATACGTCACAAGCTTGGCTTTCTTTGATGACAGTTAGTACTACTGAAATAATCTTGTTTTAAGAGTTCAAATAGACAGCTCATAACCCCTTGGCTACAGAACAGTAATGTATCTATAAGATATATGGTGTCGGTAGGCCACGGTTTCTTTTATCATAAGGAAAGGCGTTTGTTTTTTCACTATGTTATTACAAAAATATATCAACTCACCTTATGCCACTCTTCGATATAATACTTTTGATCGGCACTTGTTTGACACCTATATATATACTGATGAGTTCGCATAAAATTGATATCAACAACAACAAATATCAACAGTGAGGATGATCATGCACAAAATACTTATACTTACTAGTCACGTCTACTAACGTTTTGTACTCATTATAAGAGCTCCGTAAACAGATTACCAAATGATTTTAAGCAAGGGCGATTTGGTTTTATTTATAAAGGATACCGTAGAATTGAGCATATATTTTAAATGTATATTGTTTGATATATCCCAAAAAAATCGCTACAATTTTCACCTTTGTTTTTCGTAGCATTTTCAATCTTTGACTATACTCGGCCAACAATAATAGATTTTGATGTGTCTCTTAGATGAAAACCTTTTATCTTTGTGACTGCTCGTCCATCTGGTCTAATTTTTAGGGTTTCTCAGATTCACGATTAACGGAACTCCTAAATATTCGCAGCTCCTATTGTTCGTCTGTCCGTATGTTATACGATTTTATTCACAAGCGAATAAGTTTAGACAGTTAAAATTTGGTAGGTATTGTGTGAACCGATTTACGATTTTTATACACAATTCGAATAATAACATTTTAACTGAAACTAAACTTTTGTTTTTTACAAACTGTTTAGGTTCTATTTACTAATGTTAGGGCTGATTTCACCGATAATGTTGAAGGCCGAGTTTAAAACTAAGTTCAGAGTAAAAGAGTTCAATTAGCGTTTGTGATCCCTTTCATAAGCTTCTGTAAATAATCCTTTAAATTTGACAAATTTCTTTTTCCCTTCTAATCTACTTACGCGGTAACTCAGTCAATAATATTTTTATGGGTCTTTTTTAGAAGATATTTTATTGATTTTAGAATAATCCGACTAGTCTAGTAGAATATTAAGGCGCTACATGTCTCAATTATACCAATTCGTCCTCACTCAGTGATTCAATTGAAATTAATCTCAGGAAAGAATAAATAACATTAGTAGTTCATTATAAAACAATTTTCACCTGACTTTATTAAGCACTTAAATAAAGCAGCCTGAATGATTGCTATTTACTACTTGCTACCGGTGTATTAAGTAAAGTAAAAGATCAGCAGCTGAACGATCACTACGAAAACCGTATTGACGGTCATTTAACATCCGGTGCTCCTCTAGGCACCTTTAGAGCTGGCAGATAGTTATGGATTCCAAAACTTTGGAAAGCAAGGAAGTTATAGCTATAAGTCGGTCGGTATAATTGGACAGATCCAAGCGGTCACCTTTTTTGACGTGAGATGTTAAAGTGTACGCTGCTTGAATCCACCAAAAGAAACGCCTCTGCTAAGACACGAGCAAGAGAAGCCGACCCAAGAAACGCTGGTCAGATGTTGTTGAAAAAGGCATGTGTTCTAGTAACCAGAACCTGGGTTTCCAAAATTAAATGTAAAGGAAGATCGGAATTTAAGGTAGGATAATGATGTGATAACAATTATGCTGATTAAGACGGTGATGATGAAGATAATGCGTAACATATTGAGTTTACGCTGTATAATGATGATTCAAATCGGTCGAGCGTTACATTGATTTTATTTCTGTTTTCAACAAAATAGGTAATCAGAGAATATTTTGTCTCAGTTATTAATTTTACGTAGTACTTTTTCCTTGGAGTAATTATACAATTCATTCAAAACGTTTTTGCTTCTAAAAAATATTCTGTTAACATGTCTATTAGACAATGAATAACATTTTATTTATTTATTGAGAACAAATGTTTAACTGGGTTGTTCAATACAGTTAATTGCAAGTCTTTTTAAACACACCGACACATATTCCACACACACAAACAATTCACTGTGACCAGACTGTTAGACCTTATGTGCAATTGCACTGAGTTAGGTATTCACTATCCTTAACTAACTTCCACAGTTACCATACTACCATACCCTACAAACCGGAACACGACAGTGACAAAACTTGTCATTATGGCGGCAAGAATAATTAAAGCGTTTGCCAAGAAGACAAAAGTAAAATTATGACGATTTTTCTCGTTTCACTTAGTTTAAATTACGCTTTTTCTATTGGCGAATATTGAGTTGGAACAGAATGTTTAACACACTCAGCTCATCAGTTTTATTAAAAAAGAATACCTAACTTCATGTCAATTATTATTTATAATATTTAGGGTTTAACTATTTATGCTTTAAGTTTGTATATTTATGTTGCATGTATATTCATGTGTAATTATACCGCTGCCATTATTATAGTTACTTTTATTGTATATTTGCATTCTTATTCTTACTAATGTTGGTAACCCGTTAATTAGAAAAATAGTAGTTGGTTAGTCCTGATAAATGAAGATAAGATCGCCATCTTCATTTATCAGGACTAACTACTTTCTTTCCAAACTTTTTAGTGCGCCATCTGTGATCGTCATCATCAATATATTTGTTTGTGTGTGTCTAATGCATGGTAGTGTGGGTAATGGTTTATTTATTGACTTAAAGTACTTTATAACCATTATTATTGAAAAAGATTAGCGTTCTGCACTTCTCCTACACATCAACTAAAAGTGCGGCAAATTTTATGCTCCTCCGTCCGCGCAATTTTCGTAAAAAGGGGTACAAAGTTTTGGAATTACGTATTAATTTATAGATATACGGGACGCTTTGTCTGTCGCTTTTAAATATTATATTAATACATATTATATATTATGATGTAGACTTGACACCAGTTCCTAACAAGGAAAATCCTATTGAAATTCAATATTATCAAAAATAACAATCTAGTTCGTTGTTACGAATCGGCTGACTACGAATCAAGCGCTGGGAAAAAGATAAAAAGCAAAAGTGTTGGATGACAATCATATACACGGGCATCCCATGGTGCGGCATACGTATCGGTGTCAGCTCCGATATCCGATATCGGGCCGGACAATACGAAAGACAGATACATATTTCCTACATTTTATTTAACCCGACATCGGGTCGGCGTCCGACATCGGTATCGGATCGGATAGCGTGAAAACGCTCAAACAGGTATTTCCCGTGTTGGTCCTTTGTAGAATAGACCATCCGCCTTCCTGTGCCAGGCAGCTCGTAAAAGGCAAGCACAGGCTTGCCGTCACTAACATCGTGATATCTGACTAGGTGGTAGAGTTTCGCAGCGACTCACCCGGATTGGTACTATCGCCTTACCTATTCCTGCCGCCATAAC
>DVZK01000535.1:0-11665 GCA_018236665.1 Calephelis perditalis | reverse complement strand
GTCTTGCAAGAAAGCCTTAAACCAAGGAGTTCCAAATAAAATACTTCATTATCCCGATTGTCTTGTAAGAAAACCTCCAAAGAGTTCCAAATAAAACAGCACATATGTCGACTTATTTTTTCCAGTGAAAGTAACTGGCATAAAATATATCTGTTTAAACCTGACAACCCAAGTAAATAACAGGCAACACAACTTCTGCACATTCACTGCACACAATCAGGATATTTTTTTAATATCTTATTATTGTAACATTTTGTAAAAAAATATTTTCTAAAGTACAAAACAATCTGTTTAGGATTTTTTGGGTAACCCATTTTTTGATACTTTTTTTATATGATAGGTGAGCAAACAAGCATACGGCTCTCCTATAGAAACCATTATGCCACCACCTATTATGCAAGTCTACCAGCTACCCTGCTATCCGGACCGGAAAATGACAATGGCGGAAGGAATCGGTAGGGCAGTGGATTTTTACCTGGGCAAGTGGCTGCACAGCTGTCTATCACCAGTGGTCTTGTTAGTGATGACCTCCATTTTAACCAGTGCTAGCCTCTTACGAGCTGCCTGGCAGAGAGGCGGATGGTCTTTTCTACTCTGCGATTCCGGACTGACATTTTCTAACTAAATTTATTATAAAATATATTTCATCCTATAATCAGCTCGGTATAGGTAACTTGACTCTCGGATCTTAAACTATTAAGTCTTTTACAAGTTATGGATCATAGGAGAAAGAATAAATTAAAATTTCGGATTGCAAATTTTGTTTCTAAGTGTGTTATTTGTGATAGTATGCTGATTATAAAAATTTATGGTATCAAAATCAAACATATACGAGAGCCAATATTCACCGTGATTGTAATATATACATTATAGTTGTAAGATTTGAGATATACAATTAATATCGTCTAAATCATGCAGGATGTAAGAACCTGTGCGATGCGATGCGGTTTGTTTAAACCCAAATTCGTGCAATTAGGTATGCAAGATATACTAGTAGGGTCGTAAGGGTTGCCATATCTAATTTTTACTGAAGTGCAAATGTCTATTTATCTGGGGTCGTGCTAAGGCTTTGAGTATTAAACTATTAATACTCAAAGAGCTAAGGATATATAAATATTAACACCGACTTACCGATGTTTAAGTTTCTAAATTATAATTAAAATAGATGCCTGTTCCGGCTTCGCTAAGATGGTATTTTTTTATCATAAATTGAGATGTAAGCTATCCTATCTTTCAAGTTTTATCAAACTGCACACGGTGTGTAAATCTGATTGAAATCGGTTAAGTAGTTTAGGAGTCCATCGCGGAGAAATAACGTGACACGTAATTTTTATACATTAAGATGTATTTATCTAAGCAATGATGAAATTTTTTATATTGTAAACGAAAATATGTTAAGTTTGTGGTCGCCCTTCTTCAAAACGGCTCGATTGATTTATGCAATTTTTACATATTTGTATGAGAACAGATTGCAATATACTTCCGTAACTATAACATGTTTTCAGGGTAAGCTGGTGAATGTATAAAATTGGTATTATCCGTATAACAACAACGTCCTGTGGTTACTAACCACATTATATTACAACGACAAAAAGTAGTTGAGTAGTAGTTATGTGTATGGCATGCTGTTTTTAGTGTTGCGATACATTAATTGTAAAATGTTGTGGTTGCGGTTAAAGTTTGTAGACGGCTTTATAGGTTTAGAATTTTGTAGATGTTGCGATTACGTCGCGGCAATTGCAAAATTTTGTTGTTGCTGCGGTTATGGTTTGCAAACAGCTGAATTGATTTAGGATTTTGTATAGATTGATCCCACATTCGGAGACGTGCATTAGCGGATGAATAAGCAGACGCCAGACAGCCTTGTTTGGCTTGTACAGTCGAAGCGCTAAGGCCAAACATGGATTTGCGGCTACAGAGAGAGTACAGAAGAGAGCGATTTCAGGCTGATACAGATACTTGAACATGGCTGTTTCTGAAAGTATCGGTATGAGACAGTGGGGGTGCTCAACAGGAAGTGTAATCAATGTTGCCATTACACACTACTAGATTGCTCAGCATGGGTTGATAAGAGGCATGATCTAGTCACCACCGTTGGGACGAACTTATTTGTCTAGATTTTCTGTGAAAAGTGAAGTGCTGTAGCATCATTTTGATAATGTCTTAAAAGGAATCGGCAGAAAGAGGAAGAGACATGGATGTCACTTCTGAGAAGGACCAAAACAGCGCTTCTCCATCATCCATAACAGTTGAGCTTAGAACACTTTCCGCCCATTGCACACATGAACGGGAAAGCAAATAACATGCTATGGTGTTCCAGTATATTGCTGGGTGCAAATGCTTGGCCAGTTGAAGTAACATCATTGTGAACATCTTAGCAGTACAGCTTTTTTTGGAGTACGTGGTAGAATGGGTCAAGCGATTCCGTTTAAGATAAATGAAGGACAACATGGTTCAGCATAATCAGCATAGTTTCCTAAAGGGTTTCCTTAACTAAAAAAGGATTTTGTAAAACATTATGATTATTAGGTTTTTGAAACAAAATTTATCAATTGTGAAGTAAACTATAGTTCAACTTTTTTGAATTTTTTGTCATCATCTTTTTTTCCGAATTTCGAAAAAATAAGGGTGTTATAAGTTGGACTCCTATATTTTTTTATTTAGGTGTGCTAATTGATGTGTTTGTTATTTCTAGACGGATTTTAAAAAATCTCTTTTCGCTTGAAATACCGTACTTACGAGGTCCCATTGCTAACAAGTCTGGATCTGATGGAATCTCACGGAAATAGAGGAAAATACTTGATTTTTGTGTACTTAGATGATTTACTTATTGACATCGAAGTCGGTTTTTGCACTTTTACTATGATAAAATTATTTTTTACAAAGTTTTATTGAAACTTTCTTTTATGTTACTTGTATTGATAGTGGGTAGCCCGTAAATTATAACAACCGATGTAACTTCACTTTTGTTTAATTGATTTTAACTTAAAATTGTTAGGTGTCACTTTTAAAGATACGTAATCAGCCCTCTGGATCCAAAGTTGACTAGTTTTGAATGTAAATGAATGCGTTTTATACTTCTTCGAGTTGCACTTAGGGAGTACCGGCAGAAGTGAAAACTTTAATAGTAACGTTGTGAATTTTTATATTTTGGAATGGTTAGGGAATACTTTTGCATGAATTTCTTTAATTATAAGTATGAAAGTACTATAATTTATATGGTAAAATACAATATTCATTTTATTGATTTTGTGGTGAGACCAAAAACAGATAGCTCTTAGCGAGGCTGCAGGTAGGTATACCGATTACAGACCGGTGGGCGGCAAAACCGAAATCACAGCATGAAATGCGGCAACAACATACAGTTGTTTTACTCTCCCTCCTTCTTAAAACAGTATTTTTTTTCTATAATGCAAATTTTCATTGGAGAAAGACAACCTTATAACGTAGGTACACTATAAAGTTGCTTATAAAGACGGCCATTTAGCAAGATGGAAATAATACTGCTATAAGTGTTCATGAGGTCACGTCACGTATTCTAACGCGATTTTTTACCTATCACAAAGAAGTGCACAACGTAACTAAAAAGTTTTCGCTATTACTTAAGCTCCTAGAAGGCCATCACCTACTTTTCATCTTTCCAAGATTTTTTGAAACAACAGAAACTTAAAACAACAACAGCTTAAAAATATAGAATCTGACAGATTCTACGCTTTCACAGCTAAATTGATCGACCGTTTTTAATGAAATTTGATAATACCTGCTATAATTAATAGTTAGTTTCCCCGTATTGGTTCGGGTTCCTAGGCAGAATAGACCATCTGCCTTCTTGTGCCATGCAGCTCGTAAAAGGAGAGCATAGGCTTACAGTCACTAACATCGTGGCTTCTGACTAGGTGGTAGAGTCTCGCAACGGCTCGCCCAGATTGGTACCACCGCCTTAACTATTCCTGCCGCCATAACGTCATAACGTGTTCCGGTTCGGAGAGTAAGGTAGACGGTAAACTTACTTTTGCTCGTTTCCTAACATCTCGGCCTAAGATTAGCAACGCACCATTACAACCTTTGGTGTCTTTAGGCGGCGTGAATTTCTTACCATCAGGAAATCCGTCTGCTTGTTTGCCTACCAATATCATAAAAAAAAGTTAAACACCCGAGTTCAAACATAGTCTACTTTTTTGGACAAAAACTATAATAGGTAAAGGTTTGTATCAAAATGTATTCTAAGTGCGAAGTCGCGAATAAACAGCTACTATTCACAAAGACGGCTAGGTACATTACTTATTAAATGGAAGGCGTTTTTAAGATAAAAATGCGTTTCAATCTGAGCCTTCATTTGAATATGAACTCGCTGTTGAGCTTAGAACGTCACTCTACGAAAACGTTTACTTTCGAAACATCTGGCTTTGTATTCTGAAGTAAAAAAGATAAGTACTCTAGCTTTAGGAAGAATACAAATATTACTTTCTTGTTAGCTGTTAATTGGAGTGCTTCAAACTGCATGGGGCATACTAAAAGTTTTGCACTTCTAGCTAATCGGAACTATTTGAATTTCGAATGTTATACTTTTAAAACTTTGCAACATTCTTAGTGATAAAAAAAAACAATTGGCGGGAAATAATTTGTCAATTGTTTTTTTATCACACATCAAAGTTTTACGTACGCATCGAGCATACAACCCAACCCAATACATTGGGTTGTATGCTCGATGTACGTACGCAACGAAAATGGAGTTAAGTCGAAAAGATTTACGCGTAAGAGCGATGATTTTTCGTGATTTTAAAAGTTCTTCAAAATGCTTTTGGGAGAGAAGCACCTTGTTTGAGCACCGTGGTTTGCTGAATTTGAGAGAGGTCGAGTTTCTTTACATGACGAATTTCGTAAAGGGCGACCTTCAACTGCCGTTAACGAAAATAATGTGGGTATTAAAAATTACCTATGAGACAATTCGTGGAGCATTGGGGATTGGCATGAGCCAAATTCAGAAAATTTTACACAAAGAGTTGCAAGTTCGGAAACTTTGTAGTCGTTGGATCCCTCATGAACTGACACCGGAGCAGAAGCGGGCTCGCGTGGAATGGTGCTCACAGATGCTACTCAAGTACGACCACGGACATTCTAATGCTGTTTATGACATTGTTACAGGAGATGAAACTTGGATTTATTGTTTTGAACCCGAAAAAAAATCAGCAATATTGTGAATGGGTGATTGAAAATGAGAACAGGCTAACAAAAGTGAGACAGGCGAGAAACGTTGGTAAAAAAGGTACGCGTTTTTTTTCTCAGCTACGGGTTCTATCTATACAATTCTACTTGAAGATTAAAAGAGTGTTAATGCCATTCATTTATCAATTCATTTATCCAGGGTGTTAAAAAAAGTTTGCGAAAGACGACCCAAAAGCCTCATTCTCCTACACCATGATAACACTTCTTCACACACGGTCAACAAAACATAGTCATTTTTAGCTTCCGAAAAAGGATGCTAAATCGACTGCGCATAGCCCCGACCTAGCACTCTGTGATTTTTGTGTTTTCCCCAAAATCAAAGATTTGGTGAGAGGTTTTACTTTTACCAACTCTGAAGAGGCAGTGATAGCGTTCAATTAGCACGTAGAAATCATGCCTTCAAATCTATGGTCCTCCTCAAAAAATTGTTCAATCGCTTGAAAAAATGTTTAAAATGTGAAGGAGATTATTTTGAAAAGCAATAAAAATTTGGTCTTAAGATGTCGTTTTTTTAAGTTATGCAAAATTTATACTGTGACCTACGTATTACCGTTTCATTACGTTTCCCAGAATAAAGACGTATTTTCTTTCTACACCAATCATGAGTGACAGACAAACAACAAAACAAGGGTTACTGACACGTGCCCATATAATTTGTCCACCCTCGGTATAAGTGCGAGGGTGGGACGCCATTATTTACCGATACTATTTTATTGCAACGATTTTTGTAAGCCCTTATTGATTGTTTGGAAATATAACGCAATTTCAAGGTGTTAGGAAGTAACGACTCTATCGCTTGTAGAGGTTGTAATTTAAATTGCTGGATCATTTCTAAGGCGTAAGTCTATTCGGTAAAGTCCTACGGCTGGATTACTATCTATTAAAGGATCTATCTATCTATTTATTTTTGTATACATATCTCAAAGAAAGTCGGGTTTGTTACTCGAGACACTTTTAACTCGAGATCTGCTGGACCAATTTTCATGATTTTTGATTCTTTGGATTCATCTTCGCCCCCAATAACAGAAAACACCTTAAAACAATAAAAACAAAAGAAATAATTATGAAAGATAAATCGTCGTGAATATATAAAACAGGCTGAAAATTGATTGAGAGGTAGCTTAGAACTGGGAGAAGGACATGGGGTACATTTTATCCCTTACAATAGCGAGGAAACTAGGAAAAAGGATTCATTTTAATTTTGCCCATACAAACTGAACGGGCTTTAATTATAAGGCTTACACAGGGATTAAAACATTGGATTGCATCCGTGTGGAACCTAGACTTAATCCAAATTTTGATTTATATCACAGTATCCACCAACGTCACCTTTGTGGAAGGCGTGATTGAGGTGTAATTACAACCGTATGGATAATGCTTTACTAGGAAGTAAAGTGATGTGTAACAGCGACCTGACTTGACATTGCATCAGTGGCTGTCAGTGATATACTTCGGTGGGAAGAAGTAGGGATTTTTTTACACAAGATACTTTTTTTATGTTATAGGAAGGCAAACAAGCAGACGGATTTCCTGATGGTAAGAAATTCACGCCGCCTCGAAACACTAAAGATGGTAATGGTGGGTTGCCAACCTGAGGTCAGGATGTTAGGCCTCTAGTAAAAGTAAGTCCTAACTCCTAAGCCTCCGTCTGTCAAAGCACAACATCATTTAGCATCAATTACATCACTTACTTGAATCCGTCTGCTTCTTTAAAAATTCTTGAAATAAATTAGCTCAGACTGGATTGCACCCACAACTTTCGTCTTTCAATTCATGTCTTAAAGAACAATGGCCAAATTTTCATAGGACCTGACTTTTTTATATACATGTCATATTGTGACGCCATCATTTCGTCGTAAGGTACGATTTGGCCATCCTTCTTTAAATGATCGCCTCTGATGATTGTCGCCTCTGTGGTATAGCGGTTTAGGTGTTGGACTTGACTGCATGAGCTCACGGGTTCGAATCCCGGGTCGAGCAAAAGAAAATTTGATTTTGCCAATTTTCTTATAAAAAAATGTTACTCGGGATGGATATGTGCTACCTATCACGTTGTGGGACTTAGTGTCTTTGGCTAGTCGCGGATGCCCTGGTTGTGCCTCTGCCCACCTCTTCGGGGATATGAACGTGAAGATCCTTTTTTCTTCAAACGAACATCGAGTACTTTTAAATATCATGATATTCTTTTAAGCAAGGGAAAACGCTGAATTCGAAATACGTTAAAATTATTCTCAGCCCCAGCGGAATAATCACGAATGTGTAATTTGCAACGGACGGAAAGCCCTTTGTCTATATATCAGCAGTTACACAATTCCCCAAAACAAACCGAACGACGGTACATCACAAACTTACTAATCTAGTTTAACTTGCTCCAGTCTGCTTACGCTTTGTATATACAAAGGAAATTTCACAAGAAATTATATTACTAGCAGTTGCTCAGAACTTTATCTATATGAGTTTAATTATCAAATAATCAGCATATTTATAGGAAGACAAGGATTATAATAAAGGATATATAGTAGATTAACTGTTACCTGCGGCTTCGCCCGCGTTTTAGCAGGAACCCGTTGTGCGATCGGGATTAAAATATATCCTATATGTTAATCCAGGTCACAATCTATCTGTGTTCCAAATTTCAGACAAATTCGTTAAGCCATTCTAGCGTGAAAGAGTAACAAACATTCATACATATATACTTACAAACTTTCGCATTTATAACATTAGTAGGATTGGTACAACCACCTTCCTATTCCTGCCGCCAAAAAGTCCCGTCAACCTTCGAAGTTTGGGTTGTAAGGTAGCCGATAAACTTACTTTTGCTCGAGGCCTAACATCCCGGCCTCAGGTTGGCAACGCACTATTACTACCTTTGGTTTCTCTAGGCGGCGTGAATTTCTTTCCATCAGAAAATCCGTCTGTTTGTTTGCCTTCCAATATAATAAAAAAGTAGGTAACAGTAGGTGTGTGTCAAGAGTTTCCCTAACCGGCGTGTTTGTATGAAAGTAATGAATATGGAGGAAACTTGGCAAGATCTGCAAAGCCCATCCCGTAAGGGGTTTGGTGTAAAGAAATTTATGTATCTATGTATGTGTGTATCTATTTTTGACCTACGAACATTCTGACAAAAAATCCCAATTTTTAATATTGCTTACAAATAGCTCTATCGTTGAGGCTGTAAAGAAGGGTTCTTTTAATATATCTTCAAACTGAATATCAAACGGCTGGTCCCTAAATCTAGTGGCAGCCGATATTGGATCACGAAATTTATGGTCGAACTCGGCAAGAGACCAAATAAACGTCGCCATGGCGGTTTTATAATATTAATCAGACAACACAAGTATTAGACTGAACTAGTGAGGTATACTGAACTAGTAAGAAGTACAGGTTATCTTGAAAGAGAAATCTAAATGAAATCAGTACATACATGATCATATATTATGTTAAACTTCTATTTTTTGTTTTTTAAGTGAAATCTTTTTAGTGGCGCTCCGCACTTTTTTTTGGAATTGGTTAATACTTCTAAACTCACGTCGAAAATTCGTAAGACGGCGCAGGGCGCTTGCGCGGATATTCGTGTAGTCATGTTTGTGTACGATAGCGGCGGTGGTACCAAACCGGGCGAGTTGGTACAAAACTCTACCATCTATTCAGGTGTCACGATGTTAGTGGCGGTAACTATGCTCGCCTTTTACAAGCTGCCTGGTAGGAAGGCAGATGGTCTGTTCTGCAAAGGAGCCTGGACCAACACGAGGAATAAGGTTTCGACATTAGGGTGACTGGGTAGATAGGGCTTCGTAGAATTATACGATAGGCCTAACACAGGATAGCGAGGTACCTGTTCTCAGCATACCATCTGTGGTATGCTGAGCACACGGTTGTCTTTTACCATCAGGAGAACCATATGCTTGTTCGCTGTCTTATAACGTAGATAAAACGTAATCTGCTTGTATTCAGACAGATTTTTGGTGATAAGATATAATCTTCACCTCCAAAGATGATGATGGCTTAAACCTGAGCCGGGTTGTTTAAACTTCTTGTGCCTGTAAATTTTCGGATTATTGTAACCACCAGAACTTAACACGATAACGTTGAACACTGATTTTTTGGCGGCAGGAATAGATGTAAAGGTGGTATCAACCGTTTTGTTAATTTCTTATCGGAAAGAAATACGAGTCGCCTATAGATGTCAAACATATATACGTTGATGTTGTTCGTGAAACTAGATCCTTTTGTGTAAGTTCGTCATTTCCCCTTCCTTTCGAATCAGATTACTATAATGGCGATCACTAAAGTAATCGCGAATGACTTTTCCACCTACGTCGACTGACTGTAATAATAAAATAATAAGTTAAAAATTTACTAGATTATTTCACCTTTAGACGATAGTCATTACATTCCTTAGCCAATCATTGGGTTTTGAAACATTATTCTATTTCATTATAAGTATTTTGTGTCTCGTTTATTCAACTTTTACAATGCGAGAGTTTTAATGATCCTAAAATTTAAAAAATCCAATAACCCAAATAATAAAATTATAATAAAGTCTCAATGTAATGTCAAGCTCATCGAAATCGGTCCACTCGATTGAAATTC
This sequence comes from Calephelis perditalis, assembly GCA_018236665.1. NCBI lineage: Eukaryota > Metazoa > Arthropoda > Insecta > Lepidoptera > Riodinidae > Calephelis > Calephelis perditalis. The sequence goes on along the minus strand of DVZK01000535.1, from coordinate 1,846 downwards.
ATGATGATATACACATACACACATACACACGTAAACAAACACGCTAAACTTATTAACCTCATTTTTCGCTAAGGGTTAAGATATGTAAACCATCTTTTATAATAAAAGTTTTATCATAAGGCTAACCTCGGAAATTGATTATTGTGTCCCTGTAGTATTATTTATGCGTATCTAAATATAATCAACATATTTTGACGGACCTCCAATATTGCATTTTCTGGCGTAGCGACACGACGTTCGTTATTGAAATAATCTAGTTACTCAGATTATGGATAACTGTTGTCGTTACCTTTACTAGAATATATTAGTAATATCTCCACAGGAAATTTATTATTACTAGTGGTCACCCGTTGGTCGAACTTCTACCATAATAAATTTTAATATCTTGTTAATAAGAACGCCATCTTCATTTCTCAAGACTAACTACTTTGTTTCCATACTCTATGGTGCGCCATCTGTGATCTTTTATCGTTATCATCAACATTTTTGTATGTGTGTGTCAAGTGCATGGTAGTGTGGTTAATGTTTTATTTAATGATTTAATGCACTTTATAAAAATTATCATTGAAAAATTATTGGCGTTATTAAATATTAGCTTTCTGCACTTCTACACGTAAACTATATGTATTCCAAATTTTATGCTCTTGCGTCCGAGCAATTTCCCTAAAAAGGGGTCCAAAGTTTTGGCATCACGTATTAATATATAGATTATTATTTACTCTTTATTGTACATAACAATAAAAAGTAAAAATAAAAACAAAGCACACAAGGCGAGCTTATCTCTAATAAAAGAAATTTCTTCCAGGCAACCCGTATTAAGATATCTAGATGAAAAATGTTTTAATTTTTTCATGTGTGATTAAGCACTAAGCGTTCCTGCTGATGTGATGATCACTGGGTAAAGTGTACATCAAATAGCTGTAAAATGACGTGTTTTGTATTTGCTATATCCATTGTATTATTTTTGGTCCTAGGATCATCACCACCGTCTTATTTTTTCGTGATGATCTTATCCAGTGATCTTATCCAGTGACTTTATCCAGTGATCATCACTAAAAAGATACAGAATCGCCCCGCTGATGGTAAGAGATAATTGTGACCTTCAGATGCTGGTAACAGGTGTGTTGCTGTTTTGTGGCCAAGGTATCACGCTAAATATTGTGTCAGTCTACTGACAGTCAGGAATGACACTGTTGTTCTGGCGGCAGGAATAGATAAGGTTGAAAATCGCTAGACGGACAAGTTGAAGTGAAGCACTCTACCACCAGTGGACATGTTGGTTATTACCTATTTAAGATTTGCTCATTTGTACGAGCTACCTTGCAAAAAGCCAATTAAACTATTTCACATAGTAGAGCCCCGGCCAACATGGGGACTAATCCCAGATCTACCTTATTCGTATGTTGAACGTGACTAAAATCAGCGCTGCCGTTTTAATTGAAAACGAAATATACATGTAAACATACACACTTCTGCATTGTTGATATAAGTAAGGATTAATAATATAACCAGTGCCAAGTTAGACGGAAGAACCTCGAAACGTAACGTGGTCGGATTTTAACATCACCGCTATAATCTTTACAGCTGTCATAACGCTAGAGCTCTAGTACTGCCCCTTGAAGTTGAATAGGTTCATCTACAAAAAAGTTAAAATGGCGAAAAAAATTTTAAGGTGAAAAACGGGAATTTATATGCCGTCTCTAAAATAACCATACAAAAATAATAAAAAAAGACGTGTAGCACTCGGAGACTGCCGCGATAAAGCTATTTCATAAGCAGGCATGAGTCACTAGATTGTGGGGCGAAAAGGGGATTAGGCATGCGCAGTAACGCCGATACAACTTTG
>DVZK01000534.1:0-11666 GCA_018236665.1 Calephelis perditalis | reverse complement strand
CGTTGTTTTTCTAATTTTTCTAGGAACGTTGGTTGTACTTATGGAATGTTCTTTCTAAGTACCCACAACGTGACAAATGTCAATTATTAAGATTTATAACATATTAATGATATTATGTTTTAAGTATTTAGACCAAATTTTAAAATAAAATTAGATTTAACCCTAACTACCATAAGCTGCCATTAATATAATTTATTTACAATATCTTCCATTTCCTAGTCCTACCTTTAATACATAATTGTTACCACAAAGTACATTGGTATAGATTGTTACTGCCACCAGACACTAAGGAATCTCTGCACCATTCGTGCCATATAAACTTTAAATTAGTCAAACTTTTTAATCCGATTCTCACTCGATGCAGGAATCGAGTGGAAAGTATTGGTTTGTATTGTTCCACATTGGTTCCACAGTTCACACTTCACGCAAATGTCGTCAATCGTCATAGAACATCCCTATTTTCAAGTCTCAAGATGGCGTCGGAGTAGGTAATTGATGAAGCGTTTTCTGCATTGTGTTTCATTTGTTTGTGAATGTACAGTAAACTAGGAATCGAAATTGGAAATATAACTACAATTGTTCGTACGATTTTAAACAACCAACATATTTTCAATAGTGTATCACGAGGTATCTGTAAAGTGAACTTTGTAATATCATGAGTAATTACGACGATGATCAAAGCGAGGATGGAGAATTGGCACGGAGTCCTGCTGCTCAAGAGGAAATGGATTTCAGGTATTTATTTGTATTTATTAAACGTAAGTTTTTGACAGCTCATGGGTGAAATTAATCTGGTATAATTAACAAACGCTATTCAAACTTTATGTACCATGTAGGTTATATTGATTCATCGTTTCTTCATAATTGTACTATTCTCATAAGTCTAAAACTTAATATTCAATGTAACACTGGCCACGGCAATGTGCAAATGGCCCTAAAAAGGTCATATTTTTGATAGAATCTATATTTGTTATCGTCGGCACTTGGTGGAATTCCATTGTATACTGTACTTGTACTTTTCCACTACACACTTTATTTAATAATTTGTTTAGTATAAGTACAAGTGTTACTACGAAAAAGTGTGTCATATATTTAAATTGATACTTATTGATATAATAACGTAGAACTCTCGACATATTTCTATTTCTATAGATAATAATGCTTTAAGGCGTTTTGGGGGGTTACCATAAGCTCTTAAAACAGTAATATTTTAATAATACTAATTGTCGTCGGAGAAAGACAACAACAAAAAACAACACAACAAGAGACAAATAATACTGCTTTAAGCGTTCATGGTAGGTTCCCTGGTCATGGTTAGGTCAGCAAGTGTTTTAGCAGACATTAAAAAGATTGTTCTGTATTCGACCCGTATGTATGTAGGTATGTTTGTATGTTCGCGAATATCTCGAAAAGTACTGATCCGATTTGAATGGGGTTTTCTTTACGGAGTTGCAAATTTTTTAGGTAAGGATCTGACGAAGATCTCAAGAAAGCTTAAACCAAGAAAAGTAACAATATAGCCGCGATTTAGGAGAATATCAGGCCTTTAATTTTTTCCTTATTAATCGTTTTTTTTTATTTTTGTTTGAGGGACAAGGATAAGAAAGTTTTGTCTAATGTTTGTTTTAAAATTTTTTTCAAAGTAAATATTCTTACTTAAATTTTTGAACGTCATTTTTATTTTTTTAGATAAATTCAGGATCGGAATCTAAAAGATGAAATGAAATTTATTTACGGAATATGTGTGTTTTAAAATTGTTACAAAATAATGTTTCCTACTCGGTGGTAGCTTCGCAGTAAACCGCCCGGATTGGTACCATCGCCTTACCTATTACTGCCGCCATAACCTCAGTGCTTGCCATTGACATGTTCCGGTCCGAAGGGTAATCTTACCTTTGCTCGACGCCTAACAACCCGTCTTCAGGTTGGCAACGCACCATTACCTCCTTTGGTGTCTCTAGGCATAGTGAATTTCTTACCATCAGGAAATCTGTCTGCTTGTTTGCCTTTCAATATTATAAAAATAGTCCTCCAACAAAATCAATTAAATGAACATCTACACTTCACTTTTTTTACTACATACCGATAAAGCAATACATGCAAAATTATTCCCCAACCATTCCAAAATATTAAAAATGCACAACGTTAATATTCAAGTTTTGATTTTCTCCGACTCTCTTAGAGTGCAACTTGATTATTTTATAAAAAATACACACCCATAATTAAAGTAAAATTTATTGAAGATGGCAAGATTTAAAACTATTTACAGAACACATTAAACAATAAATTAAGTACATATTTCAGTAGTTAGGTACATTTGTAAGTATATGACTCAACCTATATACCTCTAGGATCTAAATTTAAATAATAGAATGACAATTTCATTTTTGGTTTGAAAAACTACCATACATATTACATATAACAAACAGAGAGTACCTATTTATATTCCTCTTGCTAAAGACTTTGTTTATTACTTGGATATAATCTCCTCTCTTGATATGTCATGAAGTATAGAAAACTATTGCATTAAATGTAATATTTAATCAGAAAATCTTTGAATGCAATTTACTACATAATTTAGCGATTATATAACAACAAAAAATATTAAAAATACCATATAGCCCTGCTAATAAACAAATACAATTAATTACAATAAATTTCGTATTAATACTTTAAACTTTTGAATTATTATGTATTACGGATACGGATTATAGGCATGTGATTGAGCAAATTCGATGTTCCCAAGTTAAATGCATTAATTATGGACTAAATAATAAATAACCGTATCATATCACATTAATTATTTTGGAATTATGCTTTGGTTTACATATCAACTAAGGAATCTACAAAAAAAACTTATAAAAAACCCATTCAGTTAGTTGAATTTTTCATAAAATATTACAAAAAGTAGATTTAGACTCTTGCACAGACATAAAAAAATACTTATATGCCTCTTTTGGATTCGAGAGAATATTTTTGGTAATAGAGCATAAAACTAAAAGGTTGGCAGAATGAGTCGCCAAGTTTTCTTCATATTTCTTTTCTACTCTCATTTACAAAAAAAAATCTGGCTGACAGAAGAAGCTCCCAGTTGCAAAAATTTTTGAAAACATTAAAATTAATTAATAAGTCTTACAGTCTTAAATAGTTAAAACTTATTATTATCATAAATATAAATTATACCGATCATAAGTAAAAATAGCCTGTAAAAAATCTCAAATATCAAAGATACTTTTTTCATTTTCTTTTCTCATTGTTTCAGGTTTTGAACATTCCATTTTTGTATCTTATTGTACCTAGGCACTAGGTAGGTAATTATTATCTCTTATGGTTATTTTGAGAGAATAAGTGTTTACATATTCTGTTGTATGAATTTTCTTTCATTGATACAGTTTTCTAATTCATCTTGATATTTATCAATTTTAGCATCAAAACCAGGGCTTTGTATGCTATAATCAAAACTATTTCCAGTTATAACTTTTTCTTTGTTTAAAGTAGAGTCAAAACGTACTTTCTTGCCTGGTGTGATAGTTCTATTTTGTGAGTTATCAATGTTATCAATATCGCGTTCTTTTAAAGGAGTGACATTAGTATTAAGCTTTGTATTTCTCATTGTCTTTATTGTTTCATATTCATGTTCGTCATCTAGTTCTTCTATTTCAATTTCATCAGAGTTATCCAAAAATAAACCTGGATTTTCTATTCCTGAATCTTTCTTTTCTATTTTCTGCTTTAATTGAGGCTTTCGTGGTACTTCATATGGGTTCAAAGTTGTATTAGCCTCCACTTTTTCCCCTTTAAATTTCTTTTTCAAAGTTTTAAAAACTTTTTTTGACAACTTATTACTAGCTTTTAATAATTGATGTTTCAAATCTTTTTTTAGTTCACTGGAATCATTGGAATTAGTGGTTTGATTACCTTTTTTCAAGTTATTTATATCTGCAGTGCCAAAACGTGATACATCACATCCAAGAATTTTACTTTGCTTGTTATATTTAGAATCTATGACATCTTCATTTATGTTTTCATAAATAGGACTTTCTGCTCTGTAACTATCTACATTTTCATATTCATGAATTTCCATGTTTATTGAGGATTCATTAACAGTAGAAATAGTACTGTTAGTATCACTAGTAAATAATCTACGGGGAATCAAGTTATTTGTTGAGGTTTCGGCTTTATCAGCATTTATAGTATATTTAGGCTCTGGTTTTGTAGTAGCTTCATCTAAAAAGGGATTTCCAGTAGCATTGAGTTCAGGTACATTTATATTTGGGTCCAAAAATGGATTGGTATTTTTTTTAAATGGTACTATTTTCTTTTTTGTTATTATTGTTATTGTTTTTATTTCCATAATGTTGCTTTCATTTAAATCATCATCTAAATACAAAGATTGATTTGAGCCTATTGGTGAATCTATCGCTAATCTGTCAATAAAACTTAAATTGAGGTTATTAGAGTTATTTAAAAATATTTGATTGGTAATATTTGTGTGTAAATTTGTAGTATTGTTAATTGTTGATAAACTATTATTTTCAAGTTCATAATTAGCTGGTAATGTATTGTTTTCCAATACAGAAACACCAGAATCAATTCCTGTTTCTTTTCTACAAACAGGTTCTGTTTTATATTCATCGCTCACAGTAACCTCATCTGAATCAACTATTGCTCTGTCACTTGTGTTGGTCAAGTGTATATCAGTCAAATTTGCATATATAGGTTCTTTTGTTATAGTATTATTTAAAGGTTTGATAGGAGTTTCATAAGCTTTTAAATTTTTCTTAACATTGGCAAGTTCTTTGGCTAAAAACTCATTTACAGCAGCTTTACTTACACCTATATCTAGACCTGAGTTTTCAAAGCAAGCAATATCACTGCAGCTCTTTGTTCTTTTACGTCTTTTGTTTGGTGTTATCTCCATGGCATTGTTGCACATAGGATCTTCATTAGCAAGCAAGCTCAAGGCTGGATTTAAATATACATTTGGTCCAGGCTGTATTTTTCTTTTTGATAATTTAACTTCAAATTGGTTATTATCGATGCTTTCCATTATAAACTGTAATAACAAAAGAAAAATGTTACTTTATGATATAATTCTTAAATATACATATAACATATAAATTAATTCAAACAAAATATCAAAAAGATGTGCACCTACTCTAAGCTATAAAGTTAGGTCTCTCATAAAAATGGTTAAAAAAATTTATTATAATGATAACCATTCCAAAATTTATGATATGATATTATTAGGAATAATTAAGAACATCTAAACAATTTTCACATGACCTTTTATATAAAACATATTAACAGTTGAAAGACAAATTTGATTATGTGATTAGAATATAGACTACTAATAATAAATTTGTCAAAAGCTGTGCAAATGTGCTGTGTTTGCTACCTACAAAATAGATTATTATTTTACATTAAGTATATGTCATTAAAATATATTTAAAACAATTTGACTTGTAACCTGTCTGAATCTTAAACTGTAACACTTTACTTTTTTTTGTAATGATCGAAAGGATATTAGACAATTTCCTTACAATTTTGGTCTAAGAAAAACTGCACAACCTAGCATTATTTAAAATAGCTAGACCATTTTTAAAACTTTAAAAATGTATATGAACTAAACCATATAACTGCATTTTCTGAGTACCTAATAATTTATTTAGGACAAAAATATTAAAAGCATTACATTTAAAGAGGTCACACTTAGAAAGGGAATACTATAGTACTGGGAATGGGATCGTACTAGAAAAGAGGTACGCCCTGTATTTTTCTTAGCTGTAAATTAAATTATTTTTTAACTGCTGCTAGTTATTTCAATGTAGTTACATACAAAAACTTAAATAACTACCAAAAAAATTTAGTAACAGTGTTAAATTCATAGAAATAGTTTAAGGTATAAAATAACCAAGCTATTTTAAATATTCTTAGTTGTGGCCACCCATTTTTTTAGACCAGAATGCCTGATGTACACAGTGAAACTAAGCATGTCAGTAACATTTTATTCAGTGTAAGTATACAATTAAACATGCAACATATGTGTTTTCTCAATTCCCCCATATCTCATGCTTGCAGCTTGAGCCTTTGAGCTTGGGTAAGGATGCTGATGCTTTACGTACATTATTGTTTATAATAACTTTATAACTAATTAATTGAAGCTCGATTTGATTTCATTTGCACTTGATGAATATTATTTAAACTTGTCTAAGTAATTGCAAAAGCACACAACAATTCCTAAAATTAAAATAAAATAAAGTGATTGCAAGTTTGACATAACTTGTAGAGTCGATAATCATCTTTGGGATTATAAGAGAAGCTGAGATCAACAACATGGAGTTCTAGTCAAGAAAACGAAAGTATCATAATTACAAAGACGATTAAAAAAATAACGTGTGATATTCTAACCATTGCCCCAAACTAATTTTTGTGTGAAATAGTAACGAACACATTAACTTCCAACGGAAGAAAATTCCCCATATATAAAGATGGTTATCATAACCATGATTATTTTACTAGGCTGTTTGTTTAATTGAAAATAAATAATTTGTAGAACAATTAATAATTACCACTACAAATTTTTTTACAATGCGTTCGTTAGAACAAATAACAAAATGTAAACAAAACTCACCCATTGGGACTTTATTCGTATTTAGCACTTTTTAAGTATTCCAATAATTTAATGATATCAACAGTATTAAAAGATTCCACGATTCAGTAACTTTTCATTCATATTTTTCGTTTTAAAAATAAAAGGTGCGCTTAGAAATCGACAGGTGTTTCGAACCGCGGCGGTTATTTTTGACATTTTGACAGTTAATCGGTAATCGGTTTACGGCAATGGTTTACGAAATTACGGTCGGTTATGTTAACGAGTATGCCAGACTTAAATATTACGTCCAAATTGTGGTGAATTTTGGCATGTAATTTCATCAGAGGTTTTTGTATTTTATTATCTAAAACCTATCGAAGATTCTAGACGATCTAATGTGGTTCACGTTATGTTTTCCCGATATTGATATTTTTTTCTATAAAACATTTTTTATATTTTTAGTTTTAACGTAAGTAGGTACAACTTTTTATACTAGTGGTCGCCCGTTGGTTGAAATTGAAATTTGAAGTTGAAAAAAAAACCATAATAAATTTTAGTATCTTGATAAGAACGCCATCTTCATTTCTCAAGACCAACCACTTTGTTTCAAAACTTTTTAGTGCACCATCTGTCATCTTTTATCGTTATCATCAATATAATTCTTTGTGTGTGTCGAATGCATAGTAGTGTGGGTAATATTTTATTTATTGATTTAATGTACTTTATAACCATTATTATTGGAAAATATTAGCGTTCTGCACCTCTCCTACACATAAACTTAAATGTGCCAAATTTTTAGCACCTGCGTCCGTACATACATTTGGCATCACGTATTAATACATATAAAGATAAGCTTTTATGGATGCATCGATACGCACTTTATAGGATATCGCCAACTTGGACGGTCCAGGACAGGGTGCATCATAGCGCAATAATCCGCATAGATTGCTTTCATACATTTTGTATGTAGCAACGCCCACTGTGCCGGGGCGCATCGGTGAGAATTTTTTCGCGGCGGATTTCCGCGAGGCACCTCACGCGCATTAACCGATGCGGCCTACTGTCACCAAAGATATGATGCAAATTATTGTGAATGAAGCACTCATGAATTTTTAACGCTAAAATTCTACGTGTTGGTATAAGGTAGTCGGTAAACTTACTTTTACTCTTAACATCCTGGCCTCAGGCGGGCAACGCACCATTATCATCTTTGGTGTATCTAGGCGGAAACCACCTTACCATCAGAAAATTCGTCTCCTTGTTTGCCTTCCATTATCATAAAAAAAATTCGTATGACAACTACTAGAGGCGCCACTTTCCACGTTGTGTCGCCTCTCTATTTTTTTGGCTCACTGTTTGGGCAAATTCTCAACAGAACTAGAAAGTAGAAATTCGCCGATGCGATGCGAACCGGCCCGGATCAAGGATAGCGCCCACTATTGTGCGGCGGACCGTGTTTCGGGGCGCATCGCATTGCAAAGCACACTGAGGCAAAGATAAGGCAAACTGCGGCAAATATACCAAACACGTAATTTGATTTACTTACACCTTACCCAGTGATCACCACTAAAAAGATACTGAACGGGCTCCACAGGCCGGCCACATCGCATAGGCGGACTTGTTACCTTAGTACCAAAGTTGAGTAACAAAGAAGAGTAGCCACTCCACTTTTAAAATCGTCAAGGACGCCTCTAGTACTTGTCATAGGAAACTTTTTTTATGATACTAATACTACTAGTAGTTACCATAAAAAAACTTCATCGGTAAAATGTTATTATCACCTCTACTCACACCAATTAACTCTCCTCTTGTGGTTGTTATTCGCATCGAGGACCGTGTGGGTTCCGAGCAAAATCCGCAGCGATGGCCCGGCATAGTGTGCTTTGCTTTATAAAAAATGTAAGAAAGCGATCTAGACGGATTAGTGCGATGTGATGTGCCCCGTGCCGGTCCTTCCTAATGTGCGCTAACCTTAGGAATAGTTTCAAAATCGTTCTTTTTATTGCGTCAGAGGTTATCGGAATGAAATTTCACTGTAGGGCAATATAATCAAATAAATATTGCTTTTGGAGGGAGTGAGTATAGTTAATAAAAACAAATCAGTTTGAAGCAAATTTAATAATCTACCTAATCACAATTTCATTCTAATAAAATAAGTACTTAGGTACTATAACAAAATATCACAAAAATAAGTAGGTACATCCACCACCATAAGTACTTTTATTTCAGATTTTAAATAGCAATGTGTGGCGCCGGAAAAATATAAGACTCCTAAAAATACCTACAGGATGACGTAGACGATGTGTTTAACATGCTACCAGAAAATCCGTCTGTTTTCCTTATTATAAAATAAAAATTATAATATTATATTATACTATGGTCTTCAAGGGCCAGTTTGTCAGAAGACTGTAGAACCACTCTTTTAAGAGGCTAATACCCAATACTGATATCATGAAGTGCTACAAAAAGTTTTTTTATATGTAGGAAGTCATGTGTATCTGCGCGTGTTCAACTGAAGCAACTACTACAAGTATTACCGACAAAGACAGGTGGGTAAGTGGGGAAGTGATTCTTGTAGAGGATATAGTCACAATCAAAATAAATATTACAAATAAAATAATCAAACATCAGTGGAATCATAAGTTTTACGGCACCGACACATTATGAGCCAACATACATAATCTCTTATACATTTAAGCGCTTAACGGTCGCACTCAGAGACGTCAGTTGTCTAGTATTAACCGACTTTGCCAAAGGAAGACGCCTATATTTTTTATGTATATTAAACGATTTTTTCGTTGATTCTGCATTATTAATTTGAAAGAACGTACTTACTATCAAAGTGGCCCCATTGCATCTAAGTCTGGATCTGACGGTGGAATCCCAAGGCCATAGAGGAAAATACTTAGTTTTTGTGTACGTAAATGATCAAAATTATCGGTCGTTAAATCAACATTTTCAATACAAAATTGTAACTTAATAATAGATTAAAAGTTAAGTGTCGTCTCTGAATGCGTCCGTTAAGTTAATTTAGATAATTAATACAACGACCTTATTAACATTGCAATTATCTTGACACATTATCAACTTGACAATTTTTAAGAAAATACGAATTTACTTGCAATTAATATTTTTCTTCTATTTTATACCTTCTACCAACAAAAGGGTTAAAAAATGCATCAAGAGAGTACAATTGTAATGATTGTATATTTGAGATTTTCCTCCGCCGACGCTTGAATCATATTTTGAAATACAAAACACTTGTATTGTTTTACGTATCACTTAATTTATTATTAAACAAGTAGTCTATCTGTTTCGCTTTTTACAGCATCATCAAGACCAAAAGTAGGAAAGTTTTAGCCCTGATAATGCTTTAAAAAGTAAAACCCGTCAGCTCCTTGTGTAACAATAAATTATAAGTGATACGTTTAATCATAAATACGTTATACGTTATGTTTATAATTAACCAGTTCAAGTGTTTCTTCATTTAAAAATATGTCACACATTTACTGCGTTTATAAGTAGTGTTTAGACTAATATCGAATGGAAATATCGTTTACATAGTTACACATAGTTTATCAAAGTTAAACATAATAAAACCTAGTTAAACACAGTTTAGTTTTAACACAGATTTTCAGTATTTTTTTTTCATAATTCAAAATTCAATTTCAGCTAATCGGTTCAACTTATAAACGTAGCATGTATGTAACGATTAACATGGACCCAGACACTTCTCTAGACTTTTAATTTTGTACTTATCTTTCAATGGCGTTTATTACTTATTACCCGTAGCCAAAGACGAAGAACGGCTTTATGAAAAACAACACATGTAAATAAATATTACAACACTTCAATACAAAAGGTACTAACGCTACAAAATAATTGTAAACCATAGTTATAACTACAATTACCTAAAGAGAGATTGCATCATCAACTGATACAACTCTGTTGAATACCGGCCGACGGAAAGCGATATGCACATATTATTTTGTATTGCTTAAATAACCCTTAGATTATGGAGTAAGAACCAGGAAAGTTATTAATTGAAAAGGATTTTGGATATTCCTACAGGTGGGGTTTGCAACTAAAGTATAATAGAACATTATTTATATATTTATCACGTTTATAAGTTGCATATTTTTAGCACACAATAGCGCAACCTATCTACAATAGAATGCGAACAAATACTAATACGAATATATTTAACCAGCTAAATATACTCGCATTATTATATATTATTATTTTCATAAAAATTTGGATAGTATACGATTTATATTATAGTATTAAAAAAAAAAAAAAAATTGTGATAATACAGCAGCGAAAATAATATTGTAAAAGAGTTGAGAAATAATATTTAAAATAAATTTAATTGTAATTATCAACGAGTTTTAAGTACCGATTTTAAAGTATACAACGATTTATTTTGCAAGATAAATTTGCATAATAATAATAAATTTACAAGAATTTATAAACTCTTTGTATTTCATACTTTGGAAATAATGATAATATAAAACGTAAATAATATGAAACGTAAGGCAGAAAGTTACGAAAGCATGAGTCTTATTTTTTAATATATCAAATTAAAAACAGAAAATGGGAAGTGAATACACAATTAGTATTTACATAAGGTCAAAAGTGATGTAATAGTTCAAATATAACATATTGAGTTTGAAAATAATTATTTGAAAAAATAGTAAATATATGTGATGTAGATATATTTTTTATTTATTATATGTAAATCAATTTGTATATAATTTGACGATACCACTGTCATGTTAACAAATAAATAAATTTATTAAAAACATACGAAACATGAAGAACTTTACTTGCCAAATTATTAAGTTTTACATACAAGTATTTCAAAAAAAACAAAAACAAAATCATTTATCAAAACTACAATATTTCGCATGCATTCGATTCAAATATTTTTTTTAATGTTAAAATAAATATTTTTAATAATATGTTTTAATCAAAATAAACAAAATCGTTTCAAAATCAATAATTTAACAAAATTCTCGTAAATGATAAAATTTTAACCTGCGAACAACCAATATAATCTCATCCTAATGAA
>DVZK01000533.1:0-11666 GCA_018236665.1 Calephelis perditalis | reverse complement strand
TAACATAATCAGTCACAAACCGATTTACAGAAAGAATAAAATAAAAAAAACAATTCTCTTCACGCCTCTATACATCCCCGAAAAGCTAGGCAGAGGCACAACCATGCCCTGGTTGTGCCCACAACTAGCCGAAGACACTAAGTCCCACAATGTGATAGGTGGCAAGCCTATCGCCAAAGAATAAAATAATTTTGAAAAATCTTAGTAAAATATATTATTAGCATGTTTTACCTAAATTTGTTTAATCAAAGTGGCCTTGACCGGTCATCGATCGAGCTAGTTTCACAGAAAATGTACATTATCAAGATGTACATGCTTTAACAATTATTGCCTGAAGGTACTTGCGCAATACTAGCCTGCTTTAGCACACCACTACATAGTATAAAACAAAGTCGCTTTCCGCTGTCTGTTCCTATGTATGCTTAGATCTTTATAATGATCAAAATTATATATAATTTTAAATTAAAAAATATGAAACTATATTTTCAAAATAAATTAAAATTACGCACGGACGTGTATCATATTATAGATGTTTGTCCACCCGTGTGGTGTAGTGATCTAAAAATAGATGGCATTGTTTGTGTTAAAAGTTGGCGTAATTTTTTCAGGCTTGTTTTCAATATTATGAATAAAAAATGCACTTTTTTTATAGGTCTTGCATAAAAGAAGCATTCGAGAGGTCGAAGAAGAAATGGAAAGACGGGAAACATGTCGTTTGACATAAAATCCGTGTGCCTATAACACTAAATAAAATGAAAAAATGTGTTCATAGCGTAGCTTCAAAAATCTTAATGGAATTATACGCAACTATCTAAATTAGGGGCATCAAATCATATCACTGTTTTGTGTATAATTAATTACACAAACACTACTCGCCCACGTTTGTCTTGTGCCAAATAATGTGATGATGTATCACCAGCGAGAACACGTCCGAAATAATTAGTCAACAAACCTGATAACGTTAGCTGTTTTTTAAATGGATTAGAGATCATCGGAAATTTACTACGAAGATTACGATTATTAACGATCCGCAATTTCGCGAAAACAAAGAGCTTATATGTGTCTAAAAAATATTTAGAAAATTATTTGTCTGTCCGCGTTTTAGCGTAGTTGTAACTTGGCGTTTAACTGATTTAGATGAAATGTTTAAGTTACTCAAATTAACAGTTATTATTACTATTAAAACTATCGACGAAATATACGAAACCATTCCAAATAATTTGGAAATCGAGATTGTCCTAGTTCCTAACCTAATTCATTTTTTTCTGAAATATTTTCTATGTAAAGATACGTTTTTATGGTTATTTTTATTTTATGGTTATCTTCAAAAACATCTAAAATATATTTTTTTTCAATTTTTGCACTTTTTTGTAGCATCCACCATATTCCGTTCGCAATGTCCATAGTCCTTTTCAATATTAAATAGCCATAAATATTTTGCCACTGATAGGCAACGTGATAGTGTCATTGTTTGAAAATTTACTTTAGTGCAAAGTTGTTTGAAAACTCTTAGAGGGAATTATTTCTAGTGAGAGCGTAGTTATTTATTGTTGATATTTGCTAAGTGTTTAATTTAGTATTTAATCTCTATTGAGATGTTTAAAGTGAAAATATATTTTTTTGGATAAATATATTTTTTCCATGTTAATTTTTCTTTTATTTATTTTTTCCCTAATGGAGAACCAGTGTTTTAGCGAAAGCCCTTCCTAGATTAAAAGAAAAATCATTTCTTGTTCTGTCGGAAATATCTACGAATGAACAAATTGTTGGTTGTATTGTAACAATATTGAAAAAGAAGGTAAACAATTGTAAAATACAAAACACATTGATAAATATCAATAAACAGAAGTAATAAACTTACGCACGTTTTAAAATTTAACACTTGTATTTTTCCATAATACACTTAGATAGGTATGTTACAGTTAAAACCAGTTTTTGGATACGAGGGTGGATTGAAAAGTACTCGGTCTCAGATCCATTCAATTCTAAAAATTAAATCTACCCACATTATTTAGTTCAGTTCAGAGTAATTAATTGTGTGAAGTTCGAAACGTGTGCAGTAATTAGTTCTGATTTAATAATGTTTTTAACAAAGCAATCAAGAAATACTTTCTGCAAAACATGCAATAGCAGAAAGTATGCCCGATACTCTTTCGGCTAAAAAGACTCACTTTATTGTATCTTCTCGTTTTGTAAGCGCTTCCCTAACTCCCACTTCCTGTATTGGTATACTCGACGTTGACATTTCGAGTGATGTTTCGTGATCATCTGGATGAAACGTCTAAAATTTAAAAAAACTAGGTGCGCTCAGTATGGCGAGGCAGTACTTGAAGCCGACCCATCGTTTGCAACTTCACAAAGCGTACTGAAATGCAGGATACACATGGAGTACTGTTCTCAACTCTGGGCAGGAGTTCCCCAGTACCAGCTCCTTCTTTTAAGCCGCATCCAAAGCAGAGCGTCGCAAATTACGGGAAATCACCAATTGGCTTGACCCTTTGACCTTGCGTAGATGTTGAGTGCCTCTGTCTTCTACGGCATGTGTCATGGGAATGCTCTGTAGAGTCGTTTGGTTTGATTCCAGCTGCTGTGTTTCACAAAAGCGAATCAGTTGACTGTTCTGACTAAATTCTTCCTCCTTTTTGAAGTAGGTAAAAAATAAGGATTTCCTTTATTTATCTGGGATTCCACAATCATATCTACATCTAAATAAACGTAAATACAGAATATAGTAGTCAAAGTTATACACATCTTTCTTTTTTTAAAGTTGAAATATTTTTAAATGTTAAACAATATATACAATGCAAATCCGCCAAATGTCGACCTTGAAAAGTATACGGTATAAATCCTAAAAAAATCACGTTCTAATATACTCAGATAACTAATTCGAATGTTATTCCCAGCTTCCTCTAGCCTGCTGGGTTGACAAGCAATATGTTTAATGTTTGGTGTTTGCAGGCAGTTGAGTATTACTTGCTATCAGAAAATTGATGTTTCCCTCTTAATACGTCATGTAGGTCTTAGGCTTGTTACAACAATATTAAACAGCTCTACCAGACTAGGTGATAGGTATATTTTGAATCGGCGTCCGGGTTGGCACGACTACTGCCGTTAACGCTCCTGTCGTATCCGATATCCCATAGTCGAAAAACATACATATAAGATTACAATCACAGTTTAGTTTGAGAAAGCACCACACACATCACCAGCGTCAAAAAGGTAACTTATTTTTTTACGAAATTTAATAAAATTATTAAATCCGCTTGCACGCCTTCGAACAAAAACAAAGACCGAGCCAGTCATAATTTAAATGAAACACATCATACAATTTAAACTTTTATTTACGAACGCTACACCTGCGTTACTTCTTAAAAATTTTGATAAAAAAAAACAAAACTTGCTTATAAAGAACTTTCCTTAATTAAATGTACATCTCTTCACGAGCACTATGAAATATGTACAATATAAAAAATAAACGAGACAATTGACATTTTGCCAAAACAAAAATGAAAATAAACACTAGAACATAGGCCATTTATAACAGAAGTTGCATGTACCGTAATTATGCATTTTTTTTATCAAATATCACCTTAACCCTCCAAATCTCATCTAGCCTACTCCGTTAATTTATTTAATTTTATTACATTGTCAGACATTTTATCACCATCGTAGTTGAATCCAGTATTAACATGTCGACAAGATTTATCAATCCAAAAAATAAACGAATTAGCGGAGTGAGCCTTCGCATACATCTTGCCAAACAACGTACAAGGATTTCTTCATGAAATTCTTTAAAATTTTTTGTTACGTTTACATCGAATCCTGACTCGACAAATGAGAATCGCAGAGTGTGCACTCCTAATTGTGTTATCCTAGGACGCACTTATAAGTCGCATCTATCATATTCTTTTCTGCAGAATATACAGAATAAACACTCGTTGAACACATTTTTTTACTAAACACTGTCTAAAATTGGATTGTTAACCAATCCCATGCTGACACGTCATCCATGCGATATGTTATTGGGTGGATCCCAAATATAGACAATGTTTAGTTAAACCGCTATCTATTTTTTTGTGGTCAACGGTTTGAATTCAAAAAGGAAATTTCTCTATAATATACATAGTTTGTGTTAAGACCATAGTGACTAGCGTATAGTACACGCGTATGTAATTGCAAACAAATCGTACGTGTCCGTGCTTTGCTCTAGGATTGACTCAGATAATTATATGCCATTCAAAATTTCAGAAAATGTACGTGCAAATAACATGATTTTGTATTAGATTAATGTTACTATCGAAAGTCCAGGATTACACAAACTGGTTTTTCCAATTTAATGCTTGTTGGCGGTAAAATTGCACACTGGCAACGGTTAGCATTAATTTTTGCAATTGTTTGTTTTTGAAAGTGCTGACACTTGTTATACTGAAATAGACATACACCCCAGAATTGCAACCTGTTATTAAACGGTTTCTTATAATAAATATACATACTTATAACAAATACACGAAAAAGAAAAATACTTTGGAATAGTTGACAGAAGATCAATATTTATATAAGAGCTTTATTATTGTTATATACACATACATATATACACCCCAATTATAGACACCAAAAATAATAGATTATCCAAAAATTGTTAAGCCTCTGGCCTAAATTTGCTAGCTACCTTCCCTCCATATCAGACCACGACATTTGACAAGCGCTGATGTTTAAACTGGCTAGTGATATATATCCACGCATGGACCCTTTGTAAGACTATTACGAAAGAAATGCGATGGATGTCTGAATAATTGTGGAAAACTATGATAACTTAGAAGAAATGAATAAAAACACGCGATAGTAAAAACAATCCCATACCTTATGTAATACAAAGTGAGACGTATTTCTAATGATTAGACTTCTTTGGGAAAATTAACAGTAAAAAGCAATCGGTATTTGAACGCTTGAAAGATACTCATGTGAAAATTACATTTTGTGGTTAAAGTGGATATATATTAACTTGTTTCATAATTAGAAAATACATAATTAAAAATTTATATTCCATCCAAATCGCTTGATTAGTAGCAAATAAAACGTCCCTTCTCATATTGACTCCTATCCCAAATAGATAGGATACATTTTGCAACTGCAACAAACAAACTAAATAACATGACGGTTGGTATGAACTTTTGAAATAGCCTCATTCATAAATTCTCTTCAAGACAACAGTTTGATTAGTAGTTTATTTTACTTGTTTTTTCACACATAACCGAAACACATAACTCAATGTAAGTTGAGATCAGTAAATAATATTAAAGTCACGTTCCAACCCTATCTCCGTATTTCACAAAATGACATGGAACAAAACTACGAATTTTGATCAAGTGTGACACGAAATATGACCTATTTTGCTCTAAAGTGGGTCAAATCGCGACGTAAAATTTTGCTCCTTGGCATAACTTACGCAGACGTATTTTATTCAAAAGCGATCTCTATACATTCCTTAGATTTTGTTCAAATGCATTAGGGCAGAAACTGCGTTAAGCGCGCACCCGCGCGGTTTCATACAAAAGTGACCCGTCGCGGGAGACCGTCGCGGGGAGGGCCACGCACATGGTAACACGAGCGGCAGGGCACAGTTATGGTAAATGCACAGTAATCAACACTACCATCTACCGTCGAAACATAACAACGGTGATAAAATCTACCGACATTTGTAAACAATTAATTTAATTCTAAGAAAATGTTTCAGTTTTAACGCATTGAAAAGGGCCGAAAAGAAATAATAAGGGGAAAATGTAAACAATTTATAATAGCATACACTGGCATCAGTAATCCGATAAACGACACGGTAATGAGAGCTATACCAATATCTTATAAATATAACGTATCATCACTTTAATTATTGTACACATGCTTAAGGAAAAAAGACAAACCTGCTGAGTTTCTTACCGGATCTTAGCTCTTACTTTGAGATTGTTGACTTTTATATACGGTTTCAGTTTTGAAAATAATTCGTTATTCAAGCGAAACTCTAAAATACTTACAAAATAAATTTTTATTATCTCTTAATTTACTAAACTTTACAACAAATTCCCCGCAAAGCAACCTAGACTTAATGAAAAGGTTGTCATATTTTTGTGCTAATAGTCGTTTTGCTAGGTAATAATATATTAAGTTCTCCAGCGATACGACAGTACACGCAGTAGAACTGGAGACACTGCGTAAGTCGGGTTTTCGAAACGAGGACCGCTGCGTGTTCACGCACGAGTACGAGCGACGTGCACCCGTCGCGGGCGCCTGTTTAACACAGTTTCAGGCCTTACGGTTTAGCGTAAGATTTCTCTCAAATATGGCCCTGATCAAAGAAAACTGATTTCACTCGATTGTGAATGATAAAAGTTACATTTCACTCAAAAGCCCTATTGAAAATAAATTTTGCTCTTATATGACTGAATTTACTCCAGAATGATTTTGCTCAAACGCAACCCAATCGAGTTGTTTGATTTTACTTAAATGTGACCCTGATCAGCCTTGACTGGGTTCACTCAATTGCGACCCTGATATAATAGTTATATTTTTGATTTTTCTCAAATGCAATCCTGATTGAAGTAAGGTTTTGCTTTTAACTGACTCAATTGTGAATTGACTCCAGGCTAATTTTGCTCAAACGCGACCCAATCGAGTCGTTGCATTTTGCTCCAATGTCACCCTGATCAGCCTTGACCGAGTTCACTCAATTGCTACCCTGATATAATAGTTACATTTTTGATTTTTCTCAAATGCAATCTTGATTGAAGTTAGGTTTTGCTCTTAACCGACTCCAGGCTAATTTTACTCAAACGCGACCCCATCGAGTTGTTACATTGTTGCTCTAATATGACCCTGATCAGCCTTCACTGGGTTCACTCAATTCTGACCCTGATATAATAGTTACTGATTAGCCTTGACTGGTTTCATGTAATTGCGACCCTGATAAAATCGTCACAATTTACTCAATTGCAACTCTAGCTGAAAGTAGATTTTGTTTTTATGACTTAAAATCCCTCGAGACCAATTTTGCACAAACGCGACCCAATCGACTCGTTATATTTTGCTCAAATGTGACCTAAGACACGCCAACAGATTTTCTCAAGGCATTATCCTATAACTGAAACTATTTACTTGACAATGGCGTTATAAACACAGTTATTATAAATTTCAAAATATTAAAATATGGACTACTTATTTAGTAACATGTTTCTGAAGTCGTTGTTGCTGAGCGGCCGCTTTTCCGTGCCGTTTGTGTGGCTGCCGTTAGCGCTACTTGTGGACGGTTTTTGGAGAACGCTCGGTATGAAACTACTTAGTTGAGTTCGCCGCCTGTAAGAAAATTTTGAGTATATTATATATCTCCATATTTTCTGGAACAGGTTCTTCTTAGATTATTTACAATAGACTAGACTTAGCCTCCGATTTCAATGTTTCTTACGGGAATCTTTTAGACGAACAATCAAAGCTCAAATGTCCTTCACTATAATTTATTATTATTGAATATATTAAACAGGGAAATACACAATTATTTTAATAGGGATAGTGCGTAAATAAATATCATTTCAAATATCTGTATTTGTCTCAATCAGACAAGGTATATAGATATTCACAGTCCAGAGATATACAGGGTTACTTTAAAAGGATCGGTCAAATTTTAATAAGTCGTACGTCACTAGCCTGTGAATGCGACTGCGGTCGGCAGATCCAGTTTTTTGATTTTTTACGTTATAACCATGCATTTTGTATTTTGCAGTGGATAAAAATTATAAATTGTTTTTTTTTTATTTTGTAATTATTCATAAATCGAAAGTGTTATCGATCCCAATCCTTTCTCAAAATTTGGCTGGTACTTGAAATGTTACCCTGTATATTATGTATTCAGACATCCTTACATCTTGTCCCCCGTGCCCCGCTTGAGCTGGCCGAGCGCGGGGGCGAGCGCGGGGGCGAGCGCGGGGGCGGGCGCGGGTGCGGGCGGGGCGGGGGGCGCGCTGACGGCGACGCTGAGTGCGCGACCGTCCACCACGAGCCCGTCCGTCGCCTTCAACGCCTCCGCCGCCGACGACTCGTCGCAGAACTCCACATACGCCAGACCTTTGGGCTTGCCGTCCCTACGGAAAACATTTCATATAAAACCTTCTTTTGCCGCATTGAATATTTTTCGGTGAAGCAAACTTTATAGATTCCCGTCACCGCACCGCCATGCATGTACAACTGCAGGAGAGTGCTGACAAAAATCGACATTTGTAAAATATAACTACTTATTCGTATTAGGTAAACAGCAAAAACTCGGTAGTATTTTGGAAGCCGATGTCTTGTTTGTACGTATTAGCCACGCCGGACAGTCCTAAAAAAAGGTTTCTCCAAAATTTCAATTTTTCTCTTCCATCATACCTTTTTTGACAATATTGTAGTAATGAAAGGTAAAAAAATCAAAGTTATCAACAATTCCTAATCCACTTTTATATATAGGAAATCCAACTGTTATATTAATTATACGTTCAGTATTGAAATAAACAAACCCTACTTAAAGCCGCTCAGAGAATTTTTAAAGAACCATTCACTCTTTTAATCAAAAATGTAAAATCATTCACTTACTTGAACGTGACTACTCTTATGTCTTGTAATTTGCCGTATTTATCGAACAACTGTGTTAAGGCTTCTTTCGTACAGTGTGAAAAAGGTAGATTCCGTACAAAAAGCTTGTGTTTCTCAGCTGTGGTCGCATATTTGAAGGAGGGCTTGCTTTTGCCCGCAGTATACCGAGATAGAAACATTGGTCGACCGTCCAGCGGTGTTCTATCTTGTTTCAAGGCTTTTTCTACTGATTCCTATAATACAGAAAAAAACAAGTTTGACAAACAAATATTAAAGTTTTGATTTTCACTACAGCCTGTTTTTAATCTCAGAGACTAAATTAACATTAGCAGTGTTGTAAGTTTTTTGTAATTCATAAATAGTGTCGTGCCCTTATCGGAAAATGTCAATAAAATCTATTAACAAAATAAAACACTCAAAATTGTCAAATTCGTCATCTATTTATTTAATTAAGTTACTGGTAATGTGGTCGGATTAGTGATCCAATTGACAAATTTTGTATTCGGTTTTCAACATATTGCCTATACAGTCCTTTCATCGCAGTGCAGTTACTTGACGCGGCCCTCTTCTTAAAAAGCTTCGTACTTCATTTAATTGAAAAGTTATAAAAACAAAAAACTAAATAAAAACAAGAAAACGATAATTATACAAGTCTTTCTCTATGTAGGGTGGTTTCTTAGCACCATTTGCAAGCATATAACTTGCTTACTTTGGAATTAAATCAATCTGTGTGTTTTGTCCAGGGTTATATATTTTATGTGTTTAAAACTTGACGCAATATAGAAAAAAAACGACGATGCGACAGATTCAAAATCACGAAACTTAACATAACAATAAGTAATTCGTAACTAGAAACAGGCACAACGAACGCATTTGAACACTTTAATAGATCGCAGGAGGAATGAAGTTTACATTATGTACGCTGTTTTAAATAAAAAAGGAATTACTTAAATCACGTTCCTCTTTTCCCAATGTCAGTTAAAAGTTGCTAGTATAATTATTATGATTGCAACCTAAGTTAGATTTTTCTTTCTTGAAAAATCGACATTCATTTACAAAATATCGGTATCATAGGACAGCACTACAAAAAAAACTCTAGGTATCATTATTTGTAATTTTGACATTTACGAATGTCAAATTAGTCTCTGAGATTAAAAAACAAACTTTAATGGATGCCAATATCTTCGACAAATTAATAAAATACTATAGCAACAATGGTAAATGCCAGCCGAGTAAAAAGTAACTGCACAATATGCCTATTTGCATACTCAAATACTCAAATTCAACGTTTTAGGATTTTAGGCGCATAAATTGGATATACAGAAAAACACAGAAACTAATTTATAACAAAAAATATAACGTGGGGCTGTGGGACACCAGGTAGGAACGAAGTTACTTCGGCTAAAGTAGTATCGACAGAATTCATGACTATGTACTGTGCAATGGGGTGATGTGGTAATAGAGAGAGAAGAGATGAGAGAAAGAAAAGAAAGAGGGAGAAAGAGAAAGGTATTACATACTACTTGACAGTAGTATACACAAATACGACTGTCGCGCCTGCGCACGTCTCATTTAACGGTTTTATTCCACAGAATTTTTCTTACAGTTTTTACTATCACATTTTTTTCAGTTCGGTCGCGCAGCAAAATCCCAAGCTTGCCGTTAGAAACTTCGTTCCAAAAATATTCAGTTCAAAAATTTTGTGTTAGCAGCTGAACTTAACTTAAAATATTGTTTGTATTGTGTCCTGATAATAATTGATAATTTATACATCTGATTTATTTTCAGAAGATAAAAGTCAAAGTCAGTGAGTACAGTACTCTAATTAAAATTAGAAAATCAAGTAGGTACAACCATGAAGCTACATCACAAACCTCTTAGAGATACTACGTTTGGCTATAGGTATTACTAATAATGTAGGTAATACACTCCCAATAAAGACAGGAATACACCATGAACGCTTATAGCAGTATTTTTTTCATTTTGCTAAATGTCTACATATGTATGCAATTTTATGGCATACGACATAATGTTGTCTTTCTCCGACGGCCTGTTGTCAACTCCAATTACTGCTGCCTCTCCTTATGTCTTTCGTTTTTTCTTTGTTATTTGATATTACAAGATTTTTAGAAGAAGAGGTCATTACATTAGAATGAGTCAGTTGTATTTGGAAATGACATCAGGTCATCACCTTTACGATCTAGCGGTCCAGCACAGCGTCGGGCTATACTTGACTTGACTTCTTGAGGTCCCAAGTTTGATCCTCGGGTGGGTAAATGAAAGACAATTTTCTAATAAAAATAATGTTACCCGGGATTGCAAATGTACCCGGTCGAAAATAGTCTTGCCATTTATCTACTGTGGGACTTAGTATCTTCGGCTAGTCGTGGGTGCCATGGTTGTACCTCTGCCTACCTCTTAAGAACATGGCCGTGAATATACTTATAGCTTCATGAGTACAACACCGCTTATGGCAATTCAATTTCTAGAAGGATTATCAGTACATATGTATAAAATTTGAGAGATATGTGAGGTCCCAGATTCACATTTTGACTTTAGAATTTATTTATACCTGTTTAAATAGTAAGCTTATATATAACTTATAACGAACTAACTTCTCCAATTTGAGTGACGCAGTCAGCAATATATGCATCAGACATTGTTGATGTCCATGTTAGTTTTGTAATACCTGGTTGTACCTTTTTCTCACACGCCTGAAAAATATTTGCTCGTTAATTGTACATATTAGGTATATGTTTGAGTAGGTTAAACAGTAAAACTCTTGTAACTCAGTTAGAGATGTGGTGGGTTAGGTTCATATTTTCTTATTATAGAATAATATACGTAGGTATATCTCGACACATCAAGAACACAGTTAATGAACTCGGTCGCTTTAGTGTCCTTAATATTTTGATAGTTGCGAAATATTATATGAAACGTAAATACTGCTCTCTAATTTTCCAACTTCTCTTTTGCTGAAGTGAAACTTCTTTAGAATCGTTGTGATTTCAAAACGGGTGCAACGGAAAAACGACAGGTAAGAGACACAAATA
>DVZK01000532.1:0-11669 GCA_018236665.1 Calephelis perditalis | reverse complement strand
TTTTTCCATTTTTCGTTGTGTTTCTCGGGTGCGATTCACGCAGATTCTAAAGCTCTGTATTTTGTAACATTCCTAAGGTTAGGCTACTTTTTGTCCAATTTACTTTAGGAGTTTTTTCGGGAAAGGGGTTAAAATATTAAATAAAAACTGGGCTACAATTCATCAACGCGCTCATTTCTTATATTACTTTTTGTCCTATTATGAGATCCTTACGTATTTTATTGTTCGTCACAAATATACTCGCATACAAAGTCTTCTTGCATGCCAATGCCAGAGTTGTGTCTAGAAACAGTTGATTAAAACTTTTAACAAAACCGATCCAGCGGTTTAGCAGTAACAGCGTAACAGACATTCGCATGTAGATATAAATACAAGGAATATATTTATAATTAAAGAGTACAATATAAGCTTTACACATTTTTTTAAATGTTTAATAAATACAAAGCCAAGAGCTTTTTTGAACAATCCTTTGAAGCTTGCACTTTGAAAGACGAGTCTTCAAGAAATCCTTTCAGGGGACTGTTTTGAGAAAATTTCTCATAAATCCAAAGAGGATAAAAAAGTACGAAGTTTTTTCGTTAATTATCTGTACTTATAATACATTTGTCTGTGTGTAGATGATATTCAGATAAAGCTATTGAAAGAAAGAAAGATTCGATTTGAATCCAAGTAGTATGTTTCAATTAACCTTCTATGCTTTTTCTTGCAACAGTTTCATAAATTAAAAAATAGTTATATCACTAAAAAACATTTCGGCCTCAGGTTGGCAACGCACCATTACCATCTTTGGTGTCTCTAGGTGGCATGAATTTCTTATCATCAGGAAATCCGTCTGCTTGTTAGCCTTCCTATAACATAAAAAAAAAGTACGAGTGATATTGATAAATAGTGACTTTCTCCGTGTGGGTTCGAGTCCTCTGTGTAGTGGATCATTTGCCTCATGCCAGGCAGCTCGTAAGATGCGTGCAAAAATTAAACGGGTCATTGCCAACAAGACCACTGATCTCTTCCTGTCACCATAATGGCAGTGTCATGTTCTGGTCCGGAAGGTTGGATAGCAGACTTGCTGAACGGGGTTGGTTCTGGTAGTGTAGGTCATCTGCCTAGTTGTCGTAAGAGGTGAGCAAAGAAACGCGTCATTGTCAATAAGACCACTGGTCTCTTCCTGCCGTCATAATGACAGTGAGAGAGATACAATGGGTTTGACGTAAGTTTGTTTGCTGTCTAATCCCAAAACGAAAAAAAATAGAAAAAAAAACAATGCTTCACCAAAGTAAGTATATACAGTAATAAATTCAAGTATTGTAATCCCTTGATGGAGCTCACGTTATTTTTTTACACGATCATTCACATTTATGGATTTACATACATACATACATATCGTATTTATGAATTATCATAACATAATATATTAACATTTGCATAATGGTATCGTAAGTGTTCGAATACAGAAATACGCCCACCTGTTTTACGGAGACATTAAGGGCTATTAGCATATTAGGGGGATATTTTACACGAACATGAAACATGATGATACGATTTATTATAGCTATAGATAAGACTCGAAGAGTACGATTACGCAAGAAACCTCCATAAGTATTTTCTTTTTTATTTATTCTTTATCGCGGCTGTGGTCTAGCGGTCCCTCGTCAGACTTTAATTCCTGAGGTCGCGGATTCGATATCCGGGTTGAGTAATAAAAAAAAGAAAATGTGTAGTTCAGTTTTGTACTAAAATAATGTTGCCCTGGATTAAATACGAGTATGTGCCCGGTTGGCGATATACTTGCCATCTGTCACTTTGTGGGACTTAGTCTTCGGCTAGTCGTGGGTGCCTTGGTGGTGTCTTTGCCTGCTTGCCGGGGATATGGGCGTGAAGATACTTTTTTATATAGACATGTAATACATTGACAAATATCGAAAAGAGATCCAATGTACTTGCGTAATTTTCTCTTTAAGAAATGTCTTCTAATAAAACCTGAAAGGAAACAGGTGTTGTAGAAAAGTTACTATGCGATTATATCGTATATATTATATATGTTCATGCAAGTTTATATGTATGGGCAAGACGTGTACCTTCTTACACAGGTACTAAATGGAAACCGTTTCGTTATCGTGAGGTTAAAAGTATTATTTAATAAATTTATCGTACCCAAAAGGCGTTTTGTAGTTTAAGAGCACTGATATGTCAGAATGACTTGATGCATGTCTAATTCACGAGAAGTGGTATTTTTAGAGTACACGAGCTCGAAGGTACACGGTTTGTCCAAAAAAATAACAAATGAAAAAAAATTATAACAAATTATACAAATTGTCACAACGTTGACATTTCATAAAAATAAATTGACATTCCTAACTGTTTTAAAAATCAAAATAAACATCAAAAATAAATTAGATCTCAGTTTTTAACTGACTTTTTAAAAAGGTGGTTACATGTTTTACTCCTATACTTTTTTTATGTATGTTAATCGATTTCTCCGCCTTTTATTAAGCGAGTTTTATTTTAAAAACAACTTTCAAGGTAGTCCCATTTCCACAAAGTCTGAATCTGATGATAGAATCCCATGGAAATCTAGAAAAATACTTAATATTTGTATACCTACGTAGATGAATTACTTATTGAAGTTGAAGTCGGTTTTGTTGCATTTACATAGTTGGTATTTAGTTTTGATCAACATTTTATTTGAATGTCGCCTCTGTGGTCTAGCGACACAAGCATATAATTTGTTTATTTTGGGGTTAGATTCTATTTGTGTGACTAGTCCAGGGATATTTATTTATAGCAAGCTCAAAAACACAACATTAATTTTTTGGAGTTACTGTGTACCAAATGTAGGCACCATGTCTCTGCCTAAACAAGGGCATTCCATGACATATCTTAACAGTAATATTTTAAAATATGTAATACATTGTCTATCGATGTCACGAATATTTACATCTTTATATCCAAGGTTTCGAATATTCGCATATTTATTGATATTCACGTTAAATATTATCGATTGATGTCACGACTATTTGCATATACGTTTGCGAATGTTCACATTCGTTAAATTCATAGGAATATTCGTAAAGTAGGCAGAGGAACAACCAGGGCACCCACGATTAGCAAGACACTAAGTCCCACAATATGATAGGTGGCGGGCCTATCGCCAACAGGGCACATATCCGATCCCGGGCAACATTTTTTTATCAGTAAATATTGAAAATATACGTTTCTTAATTCTTTTTTGCCTGACCCGAGAATGGAACCCGGGACTTCAAGAAGTCAAGTCCAACGTCGGACCGCTAGAACACAGAGGCGATTGTCATTTTATATTTGATATTATAATTATTGTGAAAACGTGTTAGTATGGTTGTCCGCGAAAACACATCAACTCGTTAACTCTGATTGGATTAGATCGGCAATTTTCGGCATGGTGCATTAGTGTGCGTGCGACGTACGTCATCGGTCAAAGTTTAGTTATAGATATATGGCGTTAGATTTAAAACTAAATATTAGCATTCGCATTATTGCATGACTTATGTTTGCTGACTTGTGTATAAAAAAATGCAAAACAAAATCACAGTGACGTAAATAGTAACATTGAAACAATACCGCTTTATAACGGTACGGTATAGGCATAAGTTTTATTGTCGGAGGTATGTTGAGCTTCCTTATTATTATTTAATAATTTATTGCCACCTATCACATTGTGGGACTTGGTGTCTTCGGCTGGTCGTGGGTGCCCAGGTTGTACCTCTGCCTACCTCTTCGGGGATTTGGGCGTGAAGATACTTCTTTTAATTTTTCCTATACAAACTGAACGGGAACGGGAATTAAATAATAATAATGTTGTGAGTTAGTTAACAATAATAGCTAAATAAATAAAGAAAAAACTTGTAATGAAGGTGCGATTGTCAAATCACTCAGGGCAATAACAATAATATTATAACACGAAGGTGAGGTCTCCTGATGTTGGGCTTTTATGTTATAGGTGGCTGCGGTGAAACGGTTGGGGTATGGCAATTTGAATAAGGTGGTTTTGTGTTTTGAGAGGATATTCTGGGACCCCAGCGCAAATCTGTTCGGACATGTTGGCACCACAACGGCTAGTCGGGGTAAATATATTAACTTTTAGATATTTTTATTTGTTTAGTAGATACTTGGGGAAAACAGACATGTAGATTTATAAAATGAGAAGAAACTGTGAGTATTTTTATTAAAATAAATAATCTTTATTTCCTTTACATTTTTGAAACTAGAGCATAGTTTTTAAATGGGCACAAATTTAGTATGAAATAAATTTTTTGTTTTCTTTAAAAAAAATGGTGAATTTTGTTTTCTTTAAGAAAAATCTACTTTTGTGTAAGCTTACACTTGATTCTAGAAGCGTATTTCTATGAAAAAAGTAATAAATAGTATTTTTTTTAATCTTAGTTGCATATGGATATGACAATTCCATCGCGCCTAGTACAGTAATCCCGGATTCGATTCTGAAATCTTTTGTGTGATTAACATTAAAGTTTTTTTACTCTAGATATTGGTTTTTATTAAATATTGGTATTTTTTTATTTTAAGTTAGAGCTGTGTCTATAAATCTGTCTAGAAATATTTATTTATTTTTGACTAAAGCTTTTTATTACTTTTGCATAAATGTTTAAATTTCACCTGTGATAAAATTTTCACACTGTTTGTCTTTCACTCAGAAAGTTCCAACTATTTAAGATACTGAGGACTTAGGTTACGTATTGAAGTTTTTAACTCCTTTGACCTTTTATAATAGGTTATGTTGCTACCGGTTCAAATAATGTATGGTGTTAACATTATTTTTTCTTAAAAAGTTTGATAATTTATGTGTATGACGTATATTATATTTTTTTTCTTTTAATGCAATACCCAACAAACTAGTGTAAATAGTTACAATTCTCGCAAAATTTCGATAAGCTCATTTCACATGTTTATTTACGGTGACACATTCGCATCATTAGCATTAGTTTAATTAAGTGTAATTAGTGTACCATACATATTTAATGCGGAGAAATCGCGCATATCAATATCCAACTCGTATTTTTAAATACGTTCAATTTGTACATCCAAACTATTCTAGGTGATTGTAACTAGGCAGCAGAACACATTTTTAGAATTTAGTCCTGTTAGTTGTTGACGTGAAAGCTTCTAAGCAGATATTTATGGAATTTTTCGTGGTTCTAGTTTATATCGCTGAGCAGTAATATAATATACTCTTCATCTCACACTTCAAACGATTCCCGAGAGAGAGTGAAATGGTTTTCAGATGCGGGCAAAGTAGTGTGGTAGTGTGGTACTGGTATTTTGTGTTGAAACTCCATACCAGCTTCCGCCTACCACTGTGCTTGCAAGGCATTAAACTATTTCTTTGCTATAATCCTTATGTCAAATTTTATTATTTTATTATATTGTTTTAAACTAGCTGTCCCGGCGAACTTCGTTCCACCCGTTCAGTTTGTATGGGAAAAAGTAAAATGATATTTTTTTTAGTTTACTCGCAAGTTTTTCCCTTTTTCTTATCTTTTAAACCTTCACTGGACCTGAACAAATAACTCAAATTGAAAATTTGCCAAATCGGTTCTGCCGTTCTCGAGTTTAAGCCAGACTAACGAATAGCAATTGATTTGTATGTATATACTAGCTGTCCCGGCGAACTTCGTTCCACCCGTTCAGTTTGCATGGCAAAAAGTAAAATGTTGTTTTTCTTAGTTTTCTTGCAAGTTTTTCCCTTTTTCTTATCTTTTAAACCTTCCCTGGACTTGAACAAATAATTCAAAACCAAAATTAGTGAAATCGGTTCAGCAGTTCTCGAGTTTTAGCGAGACTAACGAACAGCAATTGATTTATATGTATATATAGATGTCACTTATAAATAATAAATGTACAAATTTCTTTTTTTTTTTTATGTAGGTACTATAAAGTTCAACCAAATATGTATATATTATAATCTCCCGAAACCCAACAAATTACCTTTACCACGTCAAACGTCCCAAAGGATGATACACATAAATGATTAGGGTGTAAATAGTTTAAAATGTAGGAACAGCGGTGGTCGACGCGATAACAAATTAAAAGTTGAATAATTTAACGCCACTGAGCAACCCTGGGGGGAGACCGGTAATAAATCACGGGAACGAGTCAAGACAAGCTATTTTTTACGTTATGCTTTGGTACACCTCCTTACTTCTTTGTTGTGAACGCTGCTAACTTCATTAAGGGCCTGCGTGTTTGTGAAAGCCGGAACAATGTGAGGTTTTTAAGATTCCGTCGCCGAAATTGTTAAAACGGAAAAATTATCAAGAAGGTCAGAGATGATACTTGAGCTGAGCAATAGCTTGCTTGTTGGTACCACAATTCGTACTATTGTTACGATCATTGCGTCAGTGTTCACCATTATCACACCGAAGTCACCGTTGCTGTCGTTGTAGACCCCAACCATTAGATAGTTTGTACATGGTTTCTTTAGGCGAAAACTGTCACTTTTTCCCACTAGAAACGCAAAAGTAGAAGTAGTTCGTTCTTATACACGGACGCTTGCTTTTCCAAATGCTTACTTTCTGTATTAAATACTTTAAGTAAGTATACTTTTATCGTTTATGTTCGTGTATCAGAATTTTTTTCCCAGCTTCTTTGATCCAATTCTATTGCTTTTTGTTATAACTAAGTATAAAAACGATTATTACAAACATGTATACATATCTTCAAGCGTAGTACCTTACGGGGAAGGAACTTCGCTTGAAAATACTGCCAAGTGTCGCTAAGTGAGTGCAGCTTCCTTCACAAACAAATTAAAAAGTGATTATTATTATGAAAAATGCATTCATGGGTAAAGAAACTAAAAACATGATAAGTAGTGTATTTTACAGTAATTTTTCTAAAGAACAAAGTGATTTAGCCACGGAACCCACTGTGTGCAAGAACGAGTCTCGAGATTGACTGGATTTTTGTAATTTTAAATTTTCGGTCATATCCTCAATCTGTTATCTTGTTATCATGTCGGAAAACTTGTGTGAGAACTGCAAAATGTTCGGGAGTCGTTCCGTGAACTTTTTTATTACCTCATTTGGAACGAGATTTTAGCCTTTGACTCATTAGCTTACATGACTTTAAAAGCACAAGATTTTTCTCAAAATGTAAAAAAAATCAATCGGTTAGACTGTAACGTTATCATAAAATGCTACCTAGTCGTCCAACAAGGAATTAATTCCACTGGTGCTGTTGCTGCACGAATCGATGATTACAATTAAATCCGGGTGAGTTGCCAGTTTTGGAAAAATCTAACATCAATTTGTAATCAGGATGTTGAGTGCCCTACGAAAACTTTTATATGTTTGACATTCCTATATTTCAACAAGGCGAATATTTTTGACAAAAGCTATACATTCTTCTAGTGTCCTGTATATAGTGAAAGTTTTTGTCCACCTTTATTTACGTTTTTTGTTCGAGAAGATCATATACGAACACCACAAAAAGAGCTCGATTTTTTAGTTATTTTCATAGAATAGGTTGCAAACGAGCAGGCGGTTCACCTGATGGAAAGTGGTCTCCAACCCCATGAACAGCTGTAACACCAGGGGTCTTACAGTTGCGTTGCCATCATTTTAAAGGCCTTTTTCTTTAAGGTTCCCAAACTGTAATGTTTCGTAAACACTGCCGCCTGTGATAGACTTCATATTATCTGAATGGTGACAAGGACCTTATTTGACAAACACCTCAGTTATTCAAGCTTGTTTTGTCGAACTAAATTTCCTCCTTCCACAAACAATGATACGTTTTTCTGTGTGTTTGATGAAATTTGGTTGGTTGGTTGACAAAGGTTGGCAACGCACCATTATCACCTTTGGCGTCTCAAGGCGGCGTGAATTTCTTACCATCAGGAAATCCGTCTGCTTGTTAGCCTTCCAATATCATAAAAAAATTGGTTTGCACACACGTGACTGAACTCTTAACCTTATGATATAACCTGACAAAAAAAAGTTTGACCAAGTGTTCGATTACTTCCAGGTTCCTTCACAAACGTGGCAAATAATTTCTCGACTTTTAGCTGGTGATGACTTGTTTACAGAAACTCTTTATTATCAACAGGTGAACTGTTCCTATTTTGGAACTTGTACAATGCTCCAGTCCTCCTGGCGCTAGTTGCCGGGGAGGCCGCTGCGGTGATGGAGAACGTCACCGATGACGTTATCGTGGGCAGATGTATTGCCGTACTCAAAAGCATCTTCGGCCATGCTGCTGTGCCGCAACCGAAGGAATGTGTTGTGACAAGGTAACGTTTACTAAAGTATCCCTGCTGTTTCTTTCGTAATTTAACCGCATCCTGTCCTAAACAGTAAACTTTAAATTTAACTTCCTAATAATGGATTAATTAAAACTTAATTATGTCATTGCTACCTTCGGTTCTTTCCCGCTCATATATCGTTGAGATATCATAATAATAATCATCGCCTCTGTGGTCTAGCGGTCCGGCGTCGGACTTGACTTCTGTCCCGGGTTGGATTCCCACGTAGGGCAACAAAATGTTAGAAAATATGTATGTATATTTTCAATTTTCTAATAAGAGTAACGTTGTCCGGGATTGGTTATGTGTCCGATTGACACTTCTTGCCACTTATCACATTTTGGGACTAAGTGTCTTCGGTCAGTCGTGGGTGCCCTCGATGTGCCTCTGCCTATTTCTTCAGGGATATGGACGCGAAGATACTTTATGTCATAATAAAAAATGGCTTAGGTTTAGTTTTGAGCTTTATGCTAAACTTTGTTAAAATTGGATCAGCTGTTTAAATTTGAAAATAGTTGTACACTAATAAACATTTTTTTACATTCACAATGTTAGTAAGAAACACTACATAGGAAATATACATATACGAGTATTAGTAACGGCAAATACGAAGCGGAAATATAGATATCTATACTAAGAAGGTCCCACAACATCTCCGCCATTATGCTTCCATTCTAAGGTTTCCCATTTAAAGTTTGTTTGAAGATGTTATCATTATGTTCAAATCTAATAAGTCCTAGAGAGCGTATCCTTACGGCCGAGTATTTATTAAACTGCTTTTGTATGCGGCACTGGTTCGTTGTTAGCTAACATGAACTGGAATACTTGCGGCCGACGATTGTGTGTTAATCGCTTTGTTCTTTAAAAATTTTCTGACCTATACCATTCGTAATTGACAAGGTCTAAATGTTGAGGGCATAATTTAAAAATGTGTTTTTTTTCTGAAATGTTAATTGAGGTAAAGTTGCCTAATATAAAATATAAATTCAAATTGTTGAATTTACTTGTGTTAGCTTTGTGATTTTAAGAATATTTTAAGACGAGACGTAAGCTGAATTTCTAATAAATCTGAAGAATGTCAATTGCCTTACTTTTATTTATATCTGAAGTTGAGAGAAATAGTAAATAAAGAACGGGAAACTGGACTTTGGATCCCCACGTCTAAATGTCAGGAACTGAACCAAAGATAACGCGAGGATAATGATGATTTATTCCTTTTCAACAGCGTAAAGTTTAACATCTTAACTTATTTTCAATAAAACGTGTTCCGGTTCGGAGGGCAAGGTAGCCGGTAAACTTACTTTTGCTCGAGGCCTAACATCCCGGCCTCAGGTTGGCACCGTCACAAACTTTGGTGTCTCTAGGCGGCGTGAATTTCTTACTATCAGGAAATCCGTTTGCTTGTTTGCCTTCCGATTGCATAAAAAAAAATTGTTTTTAAAATATTGTTTTTAATTGAATCTTTTGTAAAGATCCAATAGATATACACATCATCATCATCATCATCAGTATAAGATTATTTAGAAAAGTAGAAGTCTATGTATAGTTGAGCTTATAGTGATACATTGGTAATTTCAATTTCAATTGGTTAATCAGGTTTATACTTTAAGACACAGTTGTTTGACAAAAACTGTGTAAAATTTTATTATTGTTTGTGAAAATATACTTGAATTTCTACTACGTATAAACAAACAGATCGTACGCCTCTGAACCCACGAATAAGCTTTCCGACTAAGTTTAATCTAGTCCTTTGTGTTAGTCATTCCGGTCTCGAAAGCAGTTTTGATCCTTTGTGACTTCACGCCAGTTGTACAGCTTATTTCAACAGCTCTTGAATCTTGGAATAAGACAAAACATACAATAAAATTTGGAGATTTTATAAGAAAGTTGAGATTTATGAAAAACTTTCCTGTCGCCTTTTCGTGTCGGTCTAAATTATCCTTGACGTCCCGGGTTTGGTCATATTTCTATACTTAAGATAAATGCATAAGTCTGTCTGTATGTGTGTTACGCTTTCACGGCTAAAACGCTGCTCAGATTTTGATAAAATTTGATATACAGACAAAATACAGTTAAAGACTGAAATTCTTCTAATTCCCACAATGTGATAGGTGGCAAGCCTATCGCCAACCGGTCACATATCCAATCCCGAGCAACTTTTTTTTATTAGAAAATTGGAAATACCACATTTTCTTTTTATTGCCCAACCCAAGACCTCATGAAGTCAAATCCATCACTTGAACCGCTAGACCACAGAGGCTAACATATGGGCTAAAAATCAACTCCTTATCAATCATAGGACTATAATAGGGGATAATATTTGGTATGAAACTATTCTACGCTGACGATATCGTGGATAAACAGCTCGTTTTTTTTATAAATAGGTAAATGAGGTGACTGTTTTCTTGATGATAATAAGGATATTCATACATAGTCAAGATGTTAACGGTGCGTTATCTGGGATGAGATATTAAGCTTTTTACATTAGTCAACTCTCTTTAGAACCGGAATACGACAATAACGAATTCTAACATCGATACATTACTCATGTTATTTTACATATATATTTACGGCAACTAATAAACAACAACTTTAAAAAAACTAAAGACCTGTGTTCTTTTTGCCCTTATACCAAGTCTTTCAGTTTATGTAAAAACTTCTTGAAAAACTTAGTCCAGTAAAATCAAACTTCTAAAATCAGACAACCGTTAGAAAAATATCATGGTTTAACAGAGTCTCGTAAAAGGCTTATTGGATTTGTGAATTTTTAATCTTTTCTCAAAGCTTGCTAGGGATGGGCATGAATTGAGTATCGATTATATTGTATACCAGCGGCCCGCCCTAGCTTCGCGCGGGTATAAAATATGCGTAGAAACCTTTCTTTTCAATCACTTTATCTATTAAAAAAATCGCATCGAAATCCGTTGCGTAGTTTTAAATATTTAAGCATACAAAGGGACACAGGGACAGAATTTTGTTTTATACTATGTAGTGATTAGTCGTCACGGCGTACTTTGTTCACTTTGCACTGAATTCTCTGTCTATAGGCTGTCCCTATAGGGGGCTTGGTGTGAAGATATATATGTGTATATACCCATAAGAACATCTATACGTTCAAATGTTTCTCTCCATTTCCGATTCCATGTTATTTGGTAACTATAAATTGAGTGCTGTGTCTGTAAATTTTTAATGAAAAATTTTTGACTTGAATAAATTTTGTTTCTTTTTTTTATGTCGGCAAACAAGCAGACGGATTTCCTGATGGTAAGAAATTCGAAGAAAAGATGTTAGGCCTCGAGCAGAAATAAGTTTACCGGCTACCTTACCCTCCGAACCGGAACACGTCATGACGTTGTGGCGGCAGGAATAGGTAAGGCGGTGG
>DVZK01000531.1:0-11677 GCA_018236665.1 Calephelis perditalis | reverse complement strand
TCGGGATAGGATATGTGCCCGGTTGGCGATAGGCTTGCCACCTATCACATTGTGGGACTTAGTATCTTCGGCTAATCATGGGTACCCTGGTTGTGCCTCTGCCTACCTCTTCGGGGATACGGGCGTGAAGATACCCTTTTTTTTATATTGTACCTATTATTGAAAAAAGACAAGCCCGCTGAGTTTCTTTCGCCAGATCTTCTCAGTGTGTGGTCGCGTTCCGATCCGGTGGTAGTTTAAAAAATGTCGACGCGCACAAGTGAATAAAGATTTTTCTAATTTTGATTCTGATACCTGGTAATCTGGATACGTGAGAATTTTAAAATTTCTCAGGTTAATAACGCACCGTTACCGTCTTTGGTGGTTAGAAGTGACGTGTATTTTTTTATTGTCAGAAATATATTTCTACGTGTTTGGAAAAAATATTAAATTTGATATTGGTGTCTCGAAAAGTTGAATTAAAAAAGCAGCACTAGTAAGTAAACTAAAAAAAACAATAATTAGGCTGTTTAGTTGAAGAATTAAAAAAACATAAGCTGTATTTGTACTACTCCGAGAGGTTTGTTCGTTTTTAAAAACTGGCTTTTTAATAACATATTCTTGTACAATTTTGATAAAATAAAAAATAACCAATCGTCAGTGATCCGGTTTCGTTACTACTTTGCGTGAAGATAAAACCTTGAAAAAATAATTAGTTGCCAGTGGGAATCGTTATGTATTAAAAACAATTGACACAATTATCCAAAATCATTAATAACTTTCAATTGCTGATTAATATTGTTACCCTTTTGGTAGAATAAAAAAATAGCCTGCCGTTACTTTAATTTGTTAACATTTGAAAACATGAAAAT
Source organism: Calephelis perditalis (assembly GCA_018236665.1). Lineage (NCBI taxonomy): Eukaryota > Metazoa > Arthropoda > Insecta > Lepidoptera > Riodinidae > Calephelis > Calephelis perditalis. The sequence goes on along the minus strand of DVZK01000531.1, from coordinate 10,826 downwards.
TGATTTCGGACATTTCTTTCTTTCTTTTCCTTATTAATATAATAACTGTGAATGTTCAAAGTTCCCATAACAATCAAGTACCTACCGTAGGTACTAGTTATAACTTATACTTCGGCCTAGTTTTATGGTCATGTGATTGAGCACGTCTTTTTCATCTTATATTTATATTACATATTTTTTTAATTTTAATTGAATTAAATTAGCATTTTTTATTTTGTAAAATTTTGGTTTTTATCTTAGGATTTATGTATTTTTTTTTTATTTTGTAGTGCTTCTAGGATGATATCTATGTACCCCTTGGATGCTTACAAAATATGTTTTCAGTAGTAAGTTGATTAGTGTTGTGCTGCATGTTTATTTGTTTATTTTTGTTTCATGTGATAAAATGTCTTTTGTCTTTCGTGGTGTCAAACATTTTGGAAGTCTTTGTACCTTGAAGTATTACCGATCTGTATTTCTTTTTAGGAGGAAATCCTTTGCTGATACCAGTTGATGACGATGACCTGTTAGCAGAAGAAGATGATGAGGAGGAAGTTGACAAGGTATAGAATTTGTTTATCTTTTCTTCCTTTAAACTTGTAAGGACAAAGGAAATAAATCATAGAGGGAATTTTAATGTTATACGAGTACATCCAACTGGTTAGCTGTACGAGAAAAAATAATAATAGCGTTTTTAGGGTTGAAACTATGTCAGCCGTTGGTCTATCTATCGATGTATTAGATACCATCAGTGATGTAACGATTAGTTTTAAAAACAGATAAGCCCGCTGACTTAGAATCTTCTGAGTCTGTGTCAGCGGTCTCGATCCGGTGGTCTATATAATATATAAAAATGAAACCCGTTTTCCTTGGTCACGGCATCACGCGTGAATGGCTTGACCGATTTCACTCGTTCTTTTTTGTTTTATTTGTTATTATTAGGAGAAGGTTCTTACGGAAAAAAATATTAAGAAAATTTCTCAGAAATATTGAAAAATATACATTTAATTTTGCATATTTTTAAAAACGCGCGTAACGAATGTCAGTGTCATTCACAGCCAAAGACTATATTGAAATAGCATCGTTTGTTCGGAAACGTGGTACTTAATTAAATTTGAGCGTTATTTATTCGGGAACGTAACAACATTTTAATTTTTCCATTACAAACTGAACGGGCGGTACGAAGTTCGCCGGGACAGCTGGTTATTTTATAAAACAGTACCTAACAAAACTAAATCTGAACATGAAATGTTCCTTAAAACATGAATTGCTACAGAATACAAAACCCAAAACGAGGATTGTTAAATTTTTTGTATGTTTGTCTGTTTTGTAGTGAAAAGTAGTGTACAGATTTTGAACAAATTTTGTGTAGTACCTTATAGCCCGGGTAAACATAAGAATACCATTTACTGTTGGAAAAAAATCTGTTTACACCACTAACTTAAACGCGTCGCTTTAACGAGTGTAACATTAAAGTAATTAAAAAGTTTAACGAATGTAAATATATTTAATTAAAAAGTTAAATGTTTAAATCTTACGGTAACAAAAAAGCATCTTCGCGCCCATGTTTTCGAAGAGGTAAACAGAGGCACAGATAAGACACCCATGACTAGAGAAACTTAGACCTACAGCGTGATAGGTGACAATCCTATCACCAGTTGAGCACATATCGAATCCCGGGCAACGTTATTTTTGTTACAGAAACTTAAAAATATACATTTAAAAATGTTTTTGTTGCTTGACACGGTAAGCGAACACGGGATCTCAAGAAGTCAAGTCCGACGCCGGACTGCTAAACCACAGAGGAGTTATTTAATTAAATTTAAATTTAAAGTGTGACCATTTTAAGATAATTTAATTGCAAATTAATTTGTACATGAAGCTATCGCTTTAAGAATGTTATTTGCGACAGTAATGGGAGCAACGATTAACTTGCATTTTTTTCTTAATCATTTGTATATTTTTATTGGTGCAATTTATAAATATAATAATCATAAAAAAATATACGAAAGAAGCTAAATACCCCGACCGGAGTATCTGTAGGCGACACGTATTTTTTCCCATCAGGAAATCCGTCTGCTTGCTTACGTTCATATATTTTAATAAGAAAATATCGACACCATGCATACCCCATATTCCTCCCATAACTTGAAAGACATAAAAACAACAAAAAACATGTTCTTGTCATGTTATACTTTCCGTACCGTGTTTAGGGATAACAGATTGACTTTTTTACTTTTGTACAATCGCGTACATAATACTTAAACCCAATATAATATTTTACTTTTTTATATTTTAAACTTTGATCATTAAAAAGATTTTAAACGACTTATTTCTAACGACATAAAAGCCAATTACCGAAATTTGTAAAAACCATTCTAGTGTAGCAGTAATAGTAAGAGACAGGTACTTGGTTAGAGGCAAGCAAGGTTAAATGAGTCATTACCAACAAGACCACTGCTGGTAGAGTTCTGTTACGCAACTGGTAAGGGTAGGGATCCTTCGCCATACCTATTCCTGTCAAAATAATGACAGTGTCATGTTCCTGTTCATTCATAAATAATAATGAAATAAAAAATATTTCGGACAGATTTTAGGTTAGAACCATCTTGATCACATCAGCATTAAAAAAACATCCAAACATGTCGATTCTTTTAGGAGCTATGATGCCACAAACATGCATAAATGTGTCAAACACTCTGTTCATCCCTTTTTTCCGTTGGAAGTTAAGAGTATGTTTTAAAAGTTTTTCTTTTTTAATAGTTAAGTTTTTTTTTTAACAGCCTTTATCATTTAACTGTCTCCATTGCCCTTGTTGCTTAGTTTCTTATTTTCACAAGTGTGAACAATCATTTTATTTTTCTACTTTTAAGTTTTTAAGGTCCCAATTTCTATTAACGGTCTGGGCATCTTATATTGCTTCTTTTTTTTCAATTTTGTATAAATTTAGATTTTGTTTTAGTTAATTAAAAAAAATGAAAAAATGTCGTCCGGGATTACTTAATGTTTGGCGATAAATTATTTACATATCACATTGTGGGACTAATTTTGGTTGCTCTGTTTAAGCCTTCATCGTACCCTCATTTTGTTACTTGATGTAATCTGCAATTTGGGATTAACATTTAGACGTCTGAATTTCCGGGTCTTGGTGTTTATTAAACTTATTCTGGTAACTATTTCAGTATTTCTATTTATTAGTATCGTTGACTAACACCCATTACACGAGCATATAATTTGCTTAATTTGGGGTTAGATTCAATTAGTGTAATTTGTCCAGAAATATTTATTTATTATTTCATTAATATTTCACTTTATGTATTCAGTGCTACCCAGGCCGAGTACTAAATTTAATTTTGGTTGACGATTAGTACATTGGTCTCATATAACTTATTTATTGTGCTCTATGTCGCTAACTGTACCAATATAAAAAAATCTAAGCCATATGGATAAGCATCTGTCGTGCGAGCGCCTACTGTGTGCCGTTCAAGCGTTACCCGCTCGTCTATCCGCTATCATGTCATCTCTATGAGATAGATAAAACTTTACACACATTATAGATAAACCTGTTATATAGATATTAGAACTTCCGCTAGTGATCAATATGTAAATATTTCACTAATACTTAAATACACTTAGAAACACAATTAATTATGAAAGTTTGCAGACCCAATGTTAGGGATGAAGAAAATCTAACAACACCAGAATTTAAAAAAAATATATTCATCAAAAGAATTGGATGAATAATAAATATTTAATTTAATGAAACAATATCATTACAATCATAAAATCTAGATTTTTTATTTCATCAATGAGTATATTCAATCATTTTATAAATAAAACTAAGAACACCTACATAAAGAATCATGATATTAATAAAATTAGGTGATAAAGGATTTTCGACCTAAACCTAATTTTAGAATAAAAGGGATTATTCAATCGATTTTGAGTACAAGCTATATCTATAAATGTTTGTTCGTCATTATGTTTGAATCAATTATAATAAAACTCTTGAATAAATTTTATGGGGTGTTAGTTAAGTGGGGTTTTATTGAAATTAAGGAAACATTTAATGATATTAAGAAATGTTTAGGCTAACTCATTTATAAAAAAATACTTATGAAGACGTACTTTCATAATAGACGCTGCTTGCAGTCGAGTAAAAACAGTTGTGTTTATTTCACGTTGACCATTCAAGCAATTCTTGTGATAAGTCTACTTAAACATAATTCAAAAATTGAACATTAGCAGGATTACTAAAAATCTTACAGTAGTTGGGCAATGGCAAAAATCATGAGATATTTTATTGATATTGTTATTAATTTTTGTAGTTAACTTACAAAAATACACGATTTTTAACGTAAATAAATTTGATTTAACGCTTAGCATTCGATAGCTATTCGACCGCTACTCGCAGTTTTTTACTTATTAACCGGTGGAGTCGCACACATTTAAATAAATGACTATAGTCTGCGCAGAGGTTTACCAAACTTATAAGATGTTGTGTGAAGATTATGTCATCTGGCAATAAACACTTGTTAAATACCCACAAAATACTTAAAACGGTTTTTAAACTATATTTTGAGTAAAACACCAAAAAAATTAACGACTTGAAAGGGTTGTTCTTATCAGTATTATATATGCTCCTGTTTTAGAATATTTCGTTTTTTCTAAAAACAGACGGTTTTTTTGACTAGCATGGACGTTTATCGATTATCAAAGAGTTATGACTTGACAAAAAAATATAGAAAGACTAAATATACGAACATAGTTTTGTGTAACAGTTGCTAACAAAAAGTTTGTTGTCAGTAGTATGATTGTTTATGAGATAAGACAGCTAGTAAGTATTTTTCACTTTTAGAAGACTTTTAAGTATATTGACCGCCTCGTTAATCGAGTGGCTAGCGTACACGCCGAACTACATCGACCAATCGCGAGGCTCGGGTTCGATTCCCGACGGGGGCAGGCATTTGTGTGATGAATGCATTTCCGGGTCTGGGTGATTATTAAATTTATTCTGGTATCTTTTTAAGTATTTCTGTGTATTAGTATCGTTGACTAAAACCCATAACACAAACATATAATTTGCTTATTTTGGTTAGATTCAATTTGTGTAACGTTTCCAGGTACATATATTGATTATATATTTATTATATTGTACTCGGTTGGCGATAGGCTTGCCACCTATCACATTGTGGGACCTAGTGTCTTCGGCTAGTCATGGGTGCCTGAGTTGTGCCTCTGCCTACGTTTTCGGGAATATGGCCATTAAGATACCACCATATTTATATAGGTGCGTGGCTGTTGTCTGGTCGTCAGTTCAGTTCAGAGTCAGGTCTAATGTGCAAATATACTGGCGACCTAACTAACAAGTTATGTAGCGTCAAAAATAGGTAAATTTCAGCATATAACACAATTGGTAATGTTGGTGATTACCCATCAAATATACACTAGCCTCTTGTGAGCTGCCAGAGAGGGATGCAGATGGTCTATTCTTTACAGGGGACCCGGACTACCTTAAAGATTTACATAATACGTAGTAGTTGCTGCCTAACAGTAAATGTTACAGTTTATCTTAAACTTAAAACTCCGATTTTCCAAGTTTTCCGTCAGTCTTATACCTACTAAATGTCGAATTGCTACCGGTTTCTTCCTGACATTATAGAATAAGTATTAGCAGAAACAATAAAAATTTACTAATCTCTGATAATATTAAGAAAGTGCCAACCTCAACGATGGACGTTGATGTTAGCACTCTCTTACTATCTATCTAGACTTATTACGCTGTCTCAATGTAAATAAACTGCAGAGTAAAAACCCCCTGTAGACGGTCGGGTTGAGACAAATGACTGACTAGTTTTTTTCTTTAATTCGGGTCGTATTTTTTAGCCTGTAAAATACCACCATCAACAAATCACTTAACACTGTCTTTTTCCGGTCCAAAGGATATTGTTGCAGGATACTTGCATATTGTGTCTCTGACTATAGGACAGCGATGTACTTATGTAATTTCGCCTTGATACTGAAGGAGTTATTGTACTCCTAACTCCAACGACCAACCGCTAGACTCGGGTTGGATTTCCGACGGGCGTAGGCGTTTGTGTTAAAAACTGTCTGTATTTAGTGATAGGCTTGTCACCTATCACACTGTAGGACGTATCTTAGGCTAGTTATGGATGCCTTGGTTGCACCTCTGCCTACTATTTCGGGGAGCCGGGCGTAAACTACTTTGAAAAGTTTTAAGAAATTTCTGAAGAAAAGGTTCTGAGTTAAAGCTTACTGTACTTAATAGGAGTACATAACCACATTATCAAAGTTTCCTCGGCACTTACATTTGGTATATGCACATCTTACAGGGTGGTCCTAGGTTCCTTTCAAGAATTCTAATTGCTTCATGCCTGTCTAACAGCTCTGATAATTTGCCGCCGGAGCCGTAACTGTCGCTTAATAGACTGGAATCCATGGTTGGCTCGTCCGCATTTATCCTTCCTACCTCTTCCTGATGCCATGACATCGGTGTCCATTGCTTTCGTGTTCCAATGTGCAAGGTGATAGCTGGCAAATTTAAATATACTGGAGACTTAGCCTTAAAGGTTGATGTTGGCAACATACCATTTCCACCTTCAGTGCCTATAAGCGATACGTACTTGTTGTTATCGGGAAACCACTATCCTTTTTATCCGTCCTGTTACAAAAGTATTTATGCACTAGTTGTCTCCTGCGGCTTCGCTCGCTTTTTCATAGGAACCTGTAGTGCGATCCGGATTAAAAGTAGCCTATATGTTAATCCAGGTCACAATCTATATGTGTTTTAAATTTCAGACAATTAGGTTGAGCCATTCGAGCGTGAAAGAGTAACAAACATTCGTAAATATATACCTACTCACGAACTTTTGTTTTATAATATTAGTTGTATACTATGTAGTTAGCAGGTCTGCAAAGATCACTACAATTGCCATTCGACTTGGCGTGAAGATATATTTATATGTATGTAGGTACCTATTTGTGGATGATTTGTAAAAGAGTATCAATTTGCATTTAAAATTTCTTACAACTTGCATAATGCAAGAAAGGCAAAGTGATTGAATCCAATTCAATTCATTAATTTGCAATCCGCAATCGAATGATGAGGATGGGTTGCAAAATTGCAGTTGGGATAAGACTTTTGCATGTATAAGTTTACCAGTTTTTTTTATTTATTTATCGACTTTTTTAATAAAATTACATTTCAATAATGCAATTGTCTGGAGACTTTTTAGAGTTTGTCTAGACAAGTTTGTTCTCGCACGACCTAAACAAGATAATGGCAAATACTGGCATGATGGTGACAGAAACAGGTTAGACCTTGGTGTCAAACTGGATGATATCTTGAGCAATTATTTTCCTTATGGTCAGTGTTGATAAACATGTTCGTCGCATATATGCAACTTGGTACCTAGCTGCCTCATATTCTTTCATGGGACTCGGGACCAAGACTGGGACCCGTACAAAGACTAATTCTATCGAATTCTTAGAAATATCTCCAAACAAAAGGTCTTACAAACCGAAATAGGCGTTCCGAAGTTAAAAATGAACGGTTAGGAAAGCACAGATAATGAAACGTTCCGCGCATGCGTGAATGACGTCTCTAGATATTTGACAGTCAAATTATATGTTGCTCGATGCGCCCGCATGAACTATTTATAGACAGAGAGCTAGGAATGAAAAAGTAGATCTAATTTTTATAAATTTTGAAGTGTTTTTTTTAAATTTTATTTCGGTTTTTTTTAGGAAAAAACTGACGTACGTGCTAGTGCTCATGGAAAATTGTCACCACTGTCCATGAAAAAGAGTTAGTTGCCGATGTGATGGCTTTTTAATTGTCGTAGGTGCCCAGGCATCGACATGTTGTGCGTGGGAAGTCTCACTGCGACTTCTGATAGGACCTGAATTTGTAGTTTCTGTCTCTAACTAAACTCTGTTGTTGAAGCCACTTACAATAAAATTCATTTGTTGAAGCGCGGGAAAAGGTTAAAATAAAGAAAACTATTTTGAACGTTTGAATATTACTTATGTATTTATGCATGTAAGACGACAATCAAGCATACAAATTTACTAATGGTGTAAAATGCGCAATAGTCATGGGTATTTAGAACGTTAGTTGTACGTTGTCAGTTTCAATGTGAAGTTTTAAATTTTGTAGAAACTGCCTTGTACAAACTACCCTGTTCTCCTAGCTGTATAAGACTTTGGTACCAATTCATAGGAGCTGTTGCGGGACTTTGTCACCCATTTTGGTCATTGCACTAGTTGCATACTTAATTAAGCAATTAGAATCATTAGGTGTATTACGCCACCGACGGTATTATATCTTCTCTTGTCTTTTGAAAAAAAAAATTGTTACAGTCTTTTTTCAAATTACAGTAAATTTTTGTAAAGCGGTTTTTTACCGAATCTACTAAAAATCCGGCGAAAAGAGTACGGCGAACAATTAATTACACTACACGCTCACTACAATTTCTTAAGACGATTACATTATTCAAACTTCCGGATACCATATACGTTGTCTTTAAAAAATGTTTACCACCAATAACCATATTACCTTATTGGCCTTCTTTTAATTATACAAAATAATAACTTAATATAATAATTGACCTACTCTTGGTCTATGACCCTAATAAGTATTTTTGTTACAGCATTTTGGTTTCCCTTTCAACCAACGCTTTCATCTTTAATCAAAGGGTTGAAATGATTCGATATTTAAAAAAAGTAGATTAGATGGGTTTAGATTTAACCATACAGTGGTCCAAAGTTTCAAACTCTATAATACATGGTGTTTTTCTACCGTAAAGTTGAATCGAGATTTTGTATACGTTCGTCCATACTTAAAAATACGATTCCTGACTCTTTTTTCCTGATATATGGTATAGAATTATTAATATATCCTGTAAATTACAATTATTCAGCAGAAATGTATCAATTAAAATACAAAAATTACGCGTGCACGTAAAAACATTACCCTCTTACACTTGGGTAAGATTTTACCAACATTAATAAATAAGGTTTCTTTATTTATGTGTATCAGTAATATCAATTGGTAAACGTAATAAATATCGCGATTAAAAAGATAAAATTTCACGAATTCAGTTTGGCCTCCGAGCATAAGATTTCATAGAGTACACGCCGTCAAATAGGTAGAACTTTTATTCACTCAACTGATTAAAAATTATGCTCATTTGTTCTTTTTTTCATAAATACTCGTACCTTAAAATAATTGTTTTACAAGTTACATTGAGTGTAGACCTTGTTTATCATGTGTTTAATGGTTATGGATGATAATCAATTTCCTTTTTTTTAAATAAAATTGTATTTTTTATTTTTTTCAAAATATGTGCTCCATATTGATTGAACCGCCGCTTTGGTTTAAGAAACCACGAGCCTGTTTATCGAATCAAAACATTTAGATGTCTGCATTTCTGGGTCTGGACTGGTTATTTAATTTTTACTGGCAAATGTTTAAGCATATATATCTGTATAATTACTAATGTTCATAAGATAAGTATATATTATGCTTACTTTGGGGTTAGATTCAATTTTCATACCTAACTTGTCCATGGATGTTTTTTTATTCAATTCAGATACAATAATACGCTTGGTATCTGAAAATTTAAAGCAGCCAGAGTAATGGAGACTTTTAAAAACATGGTGTCTTATTAATTTTGAATGAGCGTCTCATTAATTAAGACGAGTTTTCGTACACTTGTAACATAACTACTATTTACGAAGTCTAAATTCCATTCCAGACAGGAGTAAATGTATGATGATTTAAAATCTATTTCAAGCAAAATATTTTTTTTTCAAGTTTCGGAGGTCCATACCAAAATAATTGTGCTCCATGTAAAGATAAGCTAGTTCAAAACAAATCTAAAATATGGATATTTTACTTGATTTTATAATTTTCTCTTTGCTCGCTCTATAGAAATATCTGCTCTAAGATTATAACTTTCACACAGAATACTGCTCTCGTCCGCACAGTTAATGGCAGTATCGGATTATTTAAGGCATAAGATAAGATTAAAACAGGCACCGAATAAAAACCGCCTCACACACACCGCGGCGAGTGGCAAAAACCGTATTCTGTGAGCGCCTGAATATCTTATGGCAGTGGCTCTCAAACTTCTCCATTTCCAAATTTTGTAAGCTGTAGGGTTACTTTTGAATCTTAAAATCATGAGAGTTGGGAATTAGAATTATATATTTCATTTAAGGTATTTTGGCAAAGTACTAGTGGAATGTTAACATTTAACTAAATGAATAAATAAATGTTAGTTAATCCAAATTAGATCAGTTCGTGTAATTTGTTCAAAAAATACATGGGATGAAACATAGCAGGCAACATATTTATTGAAAAGTTAAACGAATCGTTTACAGCACACGGCCCTTATGGTAAGAGACAATCGTAGGCTGCTAAGAGTAGGTAAATGTTATAGAGGCTGCTTCGCTTTCCTGTGGCCGGGGTGCTATGTCTAACATGTAGGTAAATTTACTGGCTACTCCACTCTTTGGAATGGAATACGATATTTTAAAACATTGTCATTATAGAAGCATAAATAGGTAGGGCTGTTGGTTCCTATCCAGGAAAGTTGGCTATACAGAACTCTACCATCACTACTCTTGGTAGTAAACTATGCTGACCTCTTAGGGGCTGCCAGTCAGGAAGACCGTGGGCATTTTTTTTTTCTCCAACTGTTGAGAATCACTGTCCGATAAAAAGTTAAAAAATTCTAATAACGCCACATTTCTGAGCGTTCGCATTGACCAAGCCTGGTATTCTGGAACTGGCACCGGATTTTAATTACTCTAATTATTTC
>DVZK01000530.1:0-11677 GCA_018236665.1 Calephelis perditalis | reverse complement strand
AACGATAAAAGATCACAGGTGGCGCACTAAAAAGTTTGGAAAAAAATACTCAAGGTCTTGAGAAATAAAGATGGCGTTCTTATCAACAAGATATTAAAATTTATTATGGCCGAATTTCGACCAATGGGCGACCGCTAGTTATACTAAAACAAATGCGCACACCAGTTCTAATTACAACACGCGGGGAGTCTTTCATAAATGACATAAGACGTTTAGAAACTAAGAGGGGGATATAGAGTCTTGGTAAAGCCCGGGCTGTAACTGTTTAGTGAAAGTTGTTAGATACATTTACACCAAAAATTTCGTTAGCCAATGATATGCAGAGACTTTGGGAACTAAGCAAACAATAGCGGACGAAAATGTTTACGAGGTTGTTTTTTTAGATAGTATAATTGTTCTATACTATTTTCGGCACAACTATACTAAAGCACAAATACAGATGTGTGCAGTCCTTTATATTATTAATTCCTTTTTAGGTAAGACGCTGTTGGCGAAAGCTATCGCCAACGAGTGTCAAGCTAACTTCATCTCCGTGAAGGGCCCCGAGCTTCTCACTATGTGGTTCGGTGAATCTGAAGCCAATGTTCGGGATATATTCGACAAGGTATTTACGTGCTTTTATTTTAAACTGATATCTGGTAGAAACTTAGGAAGATGTTGAAAATGTATTTTGTAACGTACTATAACAAAGTGTAAGATATTGCCTTTTGGTGTTTCCATTTCTGACGAGTCGGAGACTCTAGAGTAGAATAGAGTCTATTCAAGTGTTGGCGCGAAATGTATATCTATGCACGTCTCTTACAACAGTACTGGCAGTTTGCGTACTTTGTTCAAAAGAAGCAGAGATTGTTACGGATTAATATGGATGTATGAATATGTCTGGATAGTTATTATTGATTATAATACATAATATTAATTTTTCAGTTACTGCTTGATCAGAATAGGTATACACCATCCGTTTAAAGGATACTCCTTTTCCCGTTTGTTTAAGGGAAAACTCCTAAAATAATTAAAAAAGACAAAATGAGTATAAACAATAAGTTCACCGGCTAGTGAATGTGTGTTTTATACAAGATAGCGAATGAGCACACGACTTTCCTAATGGTAAGAGCTAATCGTGACGTGTAGACACCAAAGATGTTGTAGGTGCGTCGCTATGTAGTCGCTGGTAGTCTACGGGACCAGAACATGACATTGACATTATGGCGGCAAGAATTGGTAAAATAGTGGATCCGAGCAAGATGTTGCACGGCAATCTTACCACTAGCGCTCTTGTTGGTAATGACCCATTTGACAATAAGAAGACGCAAATGCACTATCACAATGTGCGTCCTCAGCATAAAAATGACGGTGTGACAAAATTAGTGGTTGTCAACGTGGGTTTAGGTTCTGGACAATATTACGGTACGGTATATACAACCAAGCTGACCAATTTCCGATGTTAAGAAATACACGATAAATTTGCGCAACGTGGCGAGTGTGTTGGTGGACAGCCGACTATATTTACTAATGAGTTGATCTGTTGTGTTATGTTTTCGATCACTTGGTTTTGTACTCAGCTTTATAGGTAAAGGTAGCCGTGTACGCTAACCCTTTTTATCAACAAAACGGCGTGTATTTTAGTTTGAATATAAACGTTTATTTGTTTTAAACGCCAGTTTTGACGCTAGAGAGCACAAGATTCGACTTGTAAGTTTGATTCTTTGATATAGGCCCGCTCGGCGTCCCCTTGCGTACTGTTCTTCGACGAGCTGGACTCGATCGCGAAGTCCCGCGGGGGCTCCGTGTCGGACGCGGGCGGCGCCGCGGACCGTGTCATCAACCAGATCCTCACCGAGATGGACGGCATGGGCGCCAAGAAGAACGTCTTCATTATTGGTGAGTTTGGTATTACAAGCGACAAAACGCTATATAGATGTAGACATGTGTGCCAATAGACTTGAAACAAATCATATACGTGCCAAAAACTTAGCACAGAGTAGATGTAAGAGTAACAAAGCGTTCTTAGGTTTAAACTTAAGGTACAGCTGTGATAAATATCTGTACCGACTCGGGATTTTTTTCTTTTGTTTCAAAGAGTTTAAAGTATACTTAGATCTTGTGGTAGTTAGATCAGGATATGATGATGAGATCCTGGTGAAAGCGAGTGAAGTCTTAAAATGTTATATCATTGAATTAATTTACTTTTGGATTGCACAATTTTATGCAAAGTTGAACTAATTTAAATGTTTGGGCGCAATAGCAATTAAAGTCGGTTTCGTATTTTTATTATTTTAAACGTATGATATTTTTCTGAGAGTTGTAATATTAAACAAACACATGTCTAGGTGCTACAAATCGTCCGGACATCATCGACCCAGCTATCCTGCGACCGGGTCGCTTGGATCAGCTCATCTACATCCCGCTGCCAGACGAGAAGTCCCGCGAGGCTATTCTGAAGGCCAACCTCCGTAAATCCCCCATCGCCAAGGACGTAGACCTATCATATTTAGCTAAGGTATCGCATTTTGTATTATTTTTTAAATCTTAATTCAACAAGCTTAGATTCTTCGATTTGAACGCGATCAAAAATTTAAACGCGTTTTTGGTCGATTGATTATTTAAGTACTGGAAATGCTTTTAAATCTAGTATAATTATCAAATTCTTTGCTGTATAAAGGGTCAAAGGTTGGAATCATACTAAGCTAGATACCTACCTATTCAGTTTTCTTAAAGATCCTTAAGCTGTATTGTTTTGATGCAATAAATGATAATGATTGAATAAAGGCTCACTAGGCGGACAGTTTGTCTGTGGCTGTTTGGATAGTAAGAGATAAAGCATTCTTTTTGCTCGTGTGTAAAGAACGTCAACCAATACGAGTGATACGTCTCGTGCCTGCTAGAAATGGAGCCCGTGGAATTTTATTGTAAAGTTTTTCAGCACACGTTCGAGCGCTTCATTTAGAAATCTAAAGTTTAGTAGATCTGTAATGCTGTGATAAATGTTGTGCGCAGGTGACGCAAGGGTTCAGCGGTGCAGATCTGACGGAGGTGTGCCAGCGTGCGTGTAAGCTGGCCATTCGGCAGGCCATCGAGGCTGAGATCACCCGCGAGCGCAACCGCCAGGGACAGCCCGCCGCCGCCGTCATGGACGTCAGTACACCGCCACCATACCACACCCTGTACATCACACCACACCCTACTCCACACCACTGGGCACTTTGCTACACCTACACCTGACGCTGGACCCCACTATCTCACCTACATCTGACAATGACCCACATAATATTATTCATTCAGTTGTTATTTGTAATTTCGCTTCGTACTTCGTATCTATCTTGTGCTGTTTGAAATTACCACTAAATGATTTTAATTTTCATTGATGGTAACATTAATTAACAAAAACCAAAATAGTTGCTTGTTGGTACAGTGTACAGTGAAGAACTAAAAATTATATCTGCAATTTAAGAAATTGTAGAAATTAATAGAAAAGCTTACCAAATAAGTAAGCCTAGGATATGATATAGATATATATATAAAGAATAATTTTCTCTTCAAACAAAGAGAAGTCTATACGAATGTTACCATGGATGCATACGGAAGATTAACTTACTTGCACATAAAATATATTGATAGAAAAAGGCGTTACTTTGTGGAAATCCATACTTATAAAAATCCATAATACATGTTTGGCGGCAAATTGCAAGTTAAATAATTTTATTTGGACATAAAATAGATAGTTCATTCATTTAATTTACTGTCGAGTCAGTCACTGACAAAAAGGAAGAAATTTAAAACTTCCGTGGATATTAGTAAATCATTACGGTACAAAAGATGTCGATATCCAATAAGCAATGGTAGGTAGTAGGTAATTACACTCACAAACCAACTTAATGTTGTCCCATTGTGAAAATCCTTTCTTACTATTTTTCCCAAACTCCCCAATAGCAGCATAACTTGGAATGTACATATTATTTAGATGGATGATCCGGAGGAGGACCCGGTGCCAGAGATCAGTCGTGCTCACTTCGAGGAGGCGATGAAGTTCGCGCGCCGCTCGGTGTCCGACAACGACGTGCGCAAGTACGAGATGTTCGCGCAGACGCTGCAACAGAGCCGCGGTTTCGGTACCAACTTCCGGTCAGTAATGTACTTTTTTATAATCAAGAAATTAGTAGGTACACCTCTAACGTACCTAATGGAAAACATAGGTCGTATATAAGGTGAACGTACTCTAAGCACCAGCCTTTAAATATTTGGCAGAGTATTAGTCATCTGTATGGACAATAGACGTACTCGTACTCGACGGGGATCTCTTCCTATTTAAACAATTTTGATAAGCCATGGTTTAAATCTAAAGTGGATAAGAGATATTTTTTTATTTCACTAGTGAGAATTCGACCAAAGTAATCTAGTAGTATTTATGTAACATACTAAAATAAAAAAAGTATATAAAGAAACGTAATCTTGTCTTAACAACTCTTAATAGATATAGGACCTGACAAAGGTAATGTTCTGCGAAGCTGAAATTTTTCTTTCTTTAATCTTTCCAAAGGTAGATGCGCCATATTTATTACCGGATATTTTATGTTGTGGTATGTTTCCAGATTCCCGGCCAGTGGCACAGCGGGCGGTACGACGGGCACGTCGGGCGGGGATCAGCCCACTTTCCAGGAGGAGGGTGGGGACGATGATCTCTACAGCTAAACCTCTCTCCATCACGCGCTACACGCTACCCACCTCGCTCACATCCATAACAATATAGGCATGTACCGTCTCAAAGTGGAATTATTTCATTCTTCTTCCAACTTTTTTATGTTTGCAAGTGGTAACCGTAAGGTGCCACATTAAGAGGAAAAAACAACATAGTGAATGAATAAATACTATCACGTGCTTATTAGTAAAAAAACGACGTGAAAACGTTTTTATTTTTAGAATTGTTGCTCATTATTTTGTGCGACTGATTTAGAACCAGGAGCAATTCACTGTCTAATTTCTTGAGTATCAAAGTTTTGTAAGTGCAGGAAAACTTAAGATTTTTTTTAAATCGTTAATCACATTCGAAGTACGTAATCACGTATTTAAGTGCGTACGTAAATTATCAATCACATTCAAATTTGGCGTACGTGCTTTTATAGTTATTGGAACCAACCATTGTGGGGGAATGCGGGAGCGTCTCAGTTCTAGGACTGGCATTAACATAAGAATTATTTCCGTAATCCGTAAGAGAATATTGGAGACGGTATAAATTCTGTGAGGGAAGTCTTCGGGTTCGAAGCCATGCTCCTAAATAAATATGTAAATGTATTTATTTTGTATTTCAATCAACTTTATACCAATGATAGGATTGGCTTACTTTAGTTAATAGAGGTATTTGTGATGCTCGCCTGGCGGGCGTATGATTCCGGTTATGTAAGAGTGCAGCCTGCGTCGGCGCAAACCGACGATACACAACATTGCAGTGATTTTTAATAAAAGATTTTATAGTCTGATCCATGTTTTATTTCTAAAATCCTTTGATGTAGTGGACTTGTACGGGAAAGCAAATTCCTTGCCAATAAAATACACAAATTGATCGGACTGTAGTGATTTAATTATATGCTTGTGTTCTGAGTGTTAGTCAACGGTTCGAATAAAATTTCAAGATATCAGTATAAATTAAAAAGACTCATCGACCTGAAATATAGACGTCTGTGCCTGTCGGGAATCGAAGTCGAGCCACAGAGTAATATATGTACTACGTACAGAACCATCTCTTCGTTGTAACAATTCATACAAATAGAGATGCAACTAAGCTACAAAGTTCAATTCAGCTGGTACAAGTGCTCCGTACTTCACGAGGTATTCTCCTAACTATTCCCGCTCTCTTTTAAAGCGTAACTCTGTCGTTGTCTAGCATAGAGTGACGCGATACCTATGGTGCTAGGGTCGTCGGCTTGCGGCCGCGTCAACGCTGCTATCTACTATCTTAACAATATTCTCGTGTCACATAGTTACCGTACTCCTCCGAAACGGCTTGACCGATTTTCATGAAATTTTGTAAACATATTGAGTAGGTCTAAGAAACGGAGGAGAAACTTGACCACTTAGTGTATTTTACGTTTGATGCGTATGATTGCTCGGTCAATTTGATAGATAGAATACCTATATTGCTATAAATATAAAAGGTAGTCTCTCATAATATGGAATAAAAAAAGGAAACAAAGCTTTTTTTTAGGTACAGAATAATAAATACAATAGTACCGTAAAACGGGGTGAATAGAATTCACGGGGTAAATAGAAATATTCTTGGGAAAAAGTCTAAAGGCCTGTCATTCAAAAAATACTACTAAATACAACTGCAAGTGATGTTTTTTTGGAAGGGCAACATATTTTCTTTGGTCTGGCAACATTTGAATAGTCTGAAGTTAGCCATCTGTGAAAAAAGTGACGTTAAACTTCAACGGTTTTGAGTACGTCGTTTGTGGTCTTATTATCTTGGTTACATTTATTAGAGAAATTGTGTTTTTGTTTCTTAAATTATTTAATTTTGCAGTAAAGTGTATAGTGTATACATTGCACAGGTAAGTTTTGCTGATTTGTTTGATTTTTATTATTATTTAAATAAAAACTTAACTCCTTTAATTATTTTTCGATTAGGAGGTGAATAGAGACGACTGGGGGGTAAATAGAAACGACATATGGGGTAAATAGGAACAAGAAAGGGGTTAATAGATACGCGAAAGGGGTTTTTAGAAACGCTTTTAGTAGGGTTGGCACTTAATGCGGAATGTTGAGTCCTTACTTTAATGTTTGTAGATTTGAAAAAATAATAATTTAACTGATTATCTCTCAATGAAATGATAGCTGTTGTTGAGTTGTTGAATGAAAGGAAAGTAGGTACCTATTGATTTTTTCATGTAATAATTTCGGTTAATGACGTAATATTTGTAAAACTATTTATTCATAATATATTTTGTTTTGTACGCAGGTATAATGCCTCGCACTTATAAACCAGACCCTCGAGGCAAAAAATACACCAAATATGACGTCAATTTAATACAAACGGCGGTTACAGAATATTCTGCTGGAAATTGTTCCCTGGACACAGTGGCAAAAAAATACAATATACACAGGTCAGTATTATACAGACACTGTACAAAAAATAATTTAAAAAGTCAAGGTGGTCAAACTGTTTTATCGAAAGAAACTGAAGAAGAATTTATCAAATATATTAATTTATGTGCTAACTGGGGCTATCCTTTGGAGGCTTATGATCTGAGAATGCTAGTTAAGGTGTATCTTGATAAATTGGGAGTTATTGAGAAGAGGTTCAATGACAACATGCCTGGGCCAGATTTTGTAACCTCTTTTATGAAAAGACATAAAGATACAATATCTCAAAGATTATCGCAAAATATAAAGCGAAATCGAGCTGCTGTTTCACCTGAGATAATAAAAGAATATTTTGAGGAGTTAAAAATTTCATTATTAGATGTACCGATGTGCAACATTATAAATTATGACGAGACGAACCTTTCGGACGATCCTGGGCGCAAGAAAATAATTACAAAAAAAGGCGTTAAATATCCAGAGAGGGTGATGAATCACTCGAAGTCAGCCGTTTCTATTATGATTGCGTGCACAGCCGAGGGAAAATTACTGCCTCCTTATGGTGTTTATAAAGCACAGCATTTGTATAACACTTGGACTGTGAACGGGCCAAAAGGCACTCGTTATAATAGAACACAGTCAGGGTGGTTCGATGGAACTATTTTTGAGGACTGGATAAAATCGGTCATAATACCATATTTTCAAGGAGTGTCCGGAAAAAAAATCTTGCTCGGTGATAACTTGTCATCGCACCTTTCATTGGAACTCATTAAACTCTGCCATGAAGAAGATATTCGTTTCGTTTTTTTACCAGCAAATTCAACACACATTACACAGCCATTGGATGTGGCCTTTTTCAGGCCAATGAAGATAGCTTGGCGTAACATATTGTTTCAATGGAAAAAAACGGATGGTCGCCAACAAGCGACGATTCCCAAAGGATGCTTTCCGCGTTTACTGTCTATGCTTTTAAACGCCCTAGAACCCAATGCCAAAGAAAATATTTTAGCAGGTTTTAAAAAAGCTGGAATAAATCCACTGGATCCCACACAAGTACTGAAAAGATTACCTGGATATGAAAATGTCAGTCATGAAAGAGAAATTATCGATGAATCTGTCCTAACAATACTTAAAGAGATGCGTTATGGAACCATAAATGTCGTTGAACCTAAAAGAAAAAGAAAAATCGAAGTAAAACCTGGAAAGAGCGTTAGTCTGG
This sequence comes from Calephelis perditalis, assembly GCA_018236665.1. Classification (NCBI taxonomy): domain Eukaryota; kingdom Metazoa; phylum Arthropoda; class Insecta; order Lepidoptera; family Riodinidae; genus Calephelis; species Calephelis perditalis. Next base: position 3,387 of record DVZK01000530.1, on the reverse strand, counting down.
AAGAAAGTTATGCTGAAACAGAAATCGAGAACAAAAATCCGAAGAAAAAAACTAAGCTTCAAGTACAAGCAGGAAGCAAAGAAATTAATGACAATAAGAAGCAAAAAGGACCAATATCAAAGAAAGGAAAAGGAATAGGAAAAAAATCAAAACCAGTACTACATTCGAATATAACAGATGAGACAAAATCTATCGCCACTAACTTTCTAAAGGATGATCTTGAAGCAGGAATGTCTCAGATGTTCCACAATAACAAAAGTCATATAACCATTGAACCAAGTACAAGTGCAGAAGTAGAAAAATCAACCATATTATCACAGACAACTATTACAGCGGAGGCTAATGATTACTTAGATATAGACAATGTCCCAGTTATTTTTGGTGATGATGTAATAATTGATCATATTGAAGCGATTGACAATATAAATGTTTCTGATTCTATGATTTGGAGTAATGAAACAAAAAAGAATAATAAAATTGAGATTCTATCTGATATTTTGATTACAGATCATTATCAGAAGAAGAATCAGAAGAAAACAATTATGCCTGATAAAAAACAAAAGCGTCAGTATTATTATAGGAATGATGAGGAAATATTATCTGATTTAATGTCTGATATTGAATGAACCAATTTTTAATTTTTATTTTCGAGTTGAATATTGTTTTGTTGATTGTTTTCAGAAGTTTAATAATTAGGTACTAATAAGCTTAATTTTATTCTGTAGTCTTAATTCAGAGGCTAACATTATTTTTGAACTGATTACTATTAAGGATTGTTATTGTTTTTATGATTGTGAAGATTTTATGAAAAAGACTAAGTATTTGTAAGAATGACTAATTTTATTTTAATAAAATTATTCTATAACATAATACATCCGCTTTTTGATTTCATTATCTGTGTATCTCCTTATTTATAAAGGTTTCTTCTTTTCAAGATAATATATCATAAAATATTTCATGTTACGTATATGGTAATATTTTTTGTGTAGGTAGATACTTAACTAGGTATACACGGATATAATTATCATTATAACAAAATTATTTTGACAACCCTATCACATTTCTCTATTAACCCCATATGTCGTATCTATTGACCCCGTATTCCGGGCAAATAGAAATTGACCAGTTTTTTGTATTTTTCTCGTAAGTAAACAATAATTTGCTATTAAAATGGTAATAAGGTTGTAGAGTAACATAAGACTCACACAATTTAAACAGTTTCATTACCAAAATCATAGATTTTATATTGTTAAAGTTGGTTTGAAAGTCCAGATTGTTTCTATTCACCCCGTTTTACGGTATAAAAACAATTTCATTGTCATCGCCGAAATTTAAATCTCTGCTACCATCAGTATAACATTTTAAAAGGTGTAAGGTAATTCCAGACAATAAAAATAAAGGTCGCTCAGACATTCAAGTAGTAAAAAATAAGCGTCGCTGACACTCAAAATGGTAAGGCTTACAAACTCCATAACAGATACGAAAATGAATGATATTCGAGAACTCATTTTTTTTAACGGCTAATGTGTTGCTAGCCTCGCGGTTTTTACAACTTCACCGGATTTTGTATGCGAGCTGAGTGCTCAGCCCGAGACATTATTTAAATGTTGACTGTTTCCTTACAACGTCAGCGAGCCTCAGGAGACCAAACCTCGACTTGGTTCTGCCGACTGACCGAACTGCGTACTAGTTACCGGTTGGATTGATAGGAGTAGTGGCTCGCCGCTCGCCATCAGGCGCCGGCCGGGTAAGAGATTTTCGTCGTAACCCGCGTGTACGGTGCAGTTTGCTGGTGAGGGAGGTTGCTTTGCAGCTGGGAGGCTGGGAGGCTGGCTGACAAGATCTATGGTTAATTGAGACGTCGGCGGCCAGTATTCACAACTCACACGCGGGTGCTGGCACCGGGTTCGGGTTGGCAACCGTTATTTCGAAGTAACGTTCCGATAGCTCTGAAATGCGCTAATGTGGGTAAATGTTGGTTACATTACTTATGGTGGGTCGGGAAGATGTGCGCGAAATATTCACACGCGTTGTAGTCCTGTATTGTCAAGTGCCAATAGTTAAGTGATAGTGCACGTCCCGGCTTCGCACTGGTGGACTAAGTTTTAATTTTTCATAGATATAAGGCACCCTAATTGCATCAACAATAATGAATGCTTCTAATGGTAAAATGTTTTTTTCAAATCAGACAGGTAATTTCGGAGCCTCTTAAATACAAACAAACACACAATCAAATCTTTCCTCTTTAATTATAGTGTAGACTAAATGATATACCGACAGCAGCTCCACCTACGGGGTCCAATTGTATTTTGAAACCATACAGGAAACTATCGAAATACCCATTAAAAATTTCAAATCTGTTTAACCGAAGTTAGGTATGTGAAATAGGTACGTACGGAAGAATATTTTTTATGACTCGGTGTGCTATTAACCCTTGTCCCGTGGGAATGAAGCTTAGTCCCGCCTTAAAAAGTAGCCTATGTTCTTCAGGGACAATTTTCGCTTTCAATCGTAAAAGAATTTCCAAAACTATTATATAAAAACAAGCCAGCAACCAAATCTTCCCTCCTTATAATTGGTGTATCTATCCTGTCAAACGTTCTGAGTATGCTCATAGTTACTTACATTACGGCGATTAATTTTTATGTACATATATTGAAAAAATTATTTGTTCTGCATAATACGTGTTCGTGAAACGGTGGAAATACATTTACAAAATTTCAACCTAATCGTTAAGCCGTTTAGTAGTTGACATACCGATAGCAGTGCCACCTATCTCAACACGGAAGGGTAATTCTCCCCTACTCCCGTTGTCCTATTACCCGTTTTCCCGTAGGAATGAAGCATTTTACCGAGGTAAAATCCTATTTTTATTAGCGGTAATGCGGGTTTAGAATGGAATAAGAATTTACCGAATCGGCCGGGCAGCTTTAGAGCCTATTCAATACAAACAAACAATAAAATGTTCACTTTATTATTAGTATAGATTACATTACTCGATAATCACCGTCGCGCACCACGCGCGCGCTTTATAGTTTTATATCGTTGGTAGGTATTTTGTTAAGAATTACATTTTTAATGTTGTAATATCTTTTGAATGGACTTTTCGATTTGAATAATTCAAAAAGTACTTAATGTCAAGGTATTAAAACAATCTTCAATATGAAATGATTTATTTAGATTAGGATTAGATAAAATGTTCCGAATATCAAATATGACTACTATTTTTAATAACTTTTGAAATATATAAAAGTAGTTATATATAAGAGTATATATGGTGTCGCGAACTTTTTTGTAGATAAGTATTAATACGTTCTTCAATGTTGTAAAACATCTTATACCTACTGCTATTGTCAATGGTTTTCGCAGCGCATGCGGGAACAGACA
>DVZK01000529.1:0-11677 GCA_018236665.1 Calephelis perditalis | reverse complement strand
GGGATTTTATTATTACAAGTGACGCTATAAACAGATTGAACAAAGCTTTAAATTTAAAGACAATCATAGAGAGAATAATAAGTTACCCGCATCTTCATGATTGCTTTTCAAATCTGATTGGCCTGATGTTTCCGAGTAGTTGTCTAAGGTCATATCCATGTCAACATCTTCGTCTGACGAGTAGGCTTGTTCTGTTCTTCTATGCTCTGGAATTGAGTTAGAAAATATTGTTGTAACTTCATTTCATTTAGTAATGAGAAGAAATTAGTTTATGTCAGTTAGTTGCTTCTAAAATCAGAAGTTTTTTAAATTATCAGCTTAAATGTTTACTTTGACTATTTTGCAAATACCAGGCCCAACTAAAAATCTAGCCTAGCTAAGTACCTATCTTAAGATTAGATCTAAAGATGCAAGAAGTTCTACTTGAGTCGGAATAAAGTGTTGCTATAATTTTTCTATACAATATTAGCTATCTGCCATTAAAAGTCCTTTTAAAACATGTTGTGATATCAGATGATCTCAAATAGACAGACAGACCAATGTTTTTTGTTACAAGTACTTACTATCGGACAACAAAAATAAAATTGGGGTTTTCCAATTGTCTTATAAAAAAATAGCTCTCGATTGGATATGAGCCCTGTTGGTGATAGTCTTGTCACCCATCAGTGTGGGACTTAGTGTCTTCGGTTATTTGTGAGTGCCCTGGTGGTGCCTCTGCCAACCTATTCGGGGATATGGGTGTGATGATACTTACTGACTTTACTTTAGTATATTTATATGCATTTATTGAACATTCTATTTCAACATCACAAACAAATTATAAATTATTTATATAAATGCACTGATTGCCCTCAATACCTCTTTTAATTCTACAGTTAAATTTGCATGTAACTAATTTTAAGACTTTTTACCTTGTTTAATTAATGACTTACATTGCACTATGACTTGATCCTAACTGCCAGAAAGTTATTTGTAGTTTGTCATGCAAATATCAATACTATATGGGTTAAAGTTTGTGTATATGTTTGTTAATACTTTATAGGACTGTCTAATTGAAATTAAGTATTGTCAAATAGCTTATGACCTGCCACAACCTATAAAAAGCTAATTTTATAATATTTTATGGTTACCACAGATAGTTTAAGGTGGGTCCACTGATTTAAGATTATCTTGATTAGAATTACTAAATATAACATTAGCACAAAAAACAAATATTGGAAACTACATTTATTTTTATGAGTCACAATAATAAATGCATTCACCTAAGATATAATAATGTTTTACACAATCAGAAAAAACTAATAAAGGTACATCTGTTACAGTTGTTTTGATGTTTGTTGAGACTTTTTGTTCCAATAACTTTGTAGGTTAACCAAGAATTTTGTAACTAGATAGTAAGAAACAGAGGTTTTTGTTGATTGTTCTAAAAATTGTGTTGCAATTATATGTTCATATACTTTTCTATTGCCTAATATCAGGTTGCAATAATTTGTAGTGCTTAACTCTAACATTCTAACTATACCATCAACTATTTATCAAATTTGTAGTAAAATATAACTAAATACACCTTATTGTATATTATTGACACATCACATTCGTAATGATTCTTCACAGAGGATTATTTCATATCATTAGTCAACAATAACAATGAAGAACAAAATATTGTGCAACAATTTTTTGCATTTTAATATTACAAGGAAAAACTGGTACCTACACGTGTAAAACTACTGTTACTAACTATATACTATATATTAGGTATTCATTTTCTTTGTCATTAGCAGAATATAGTGAAGGTAACCATCTCAACCAGGAAATGATTATCTAACAAACACATATGGTAGGCAATGTTTTGTTTTTACATAATGTTGTCTCTACACTAGCTACATTATCAAGGTCGCATATAATATACTTTGCGATTACTTTTTGAGCAGTAAAATAATTATTATCGATCAGCTGGAGTGTTTTTATTGGTTGAGAAATTGTCATAAAATGAAAGGTTATTTTTATCATTGTTTTCGTCACAACACAGATTATTTCTATCGACATTTTTGTGAATTTAAACATTAACGTGGAACTGTCATTAGCAAGGGGAGATCACGACCACAAGGTCGCCGCGTGATCTCATTCTTGGCAAATTCCAGACTCATTTTGCAATGTAATCTTTTGTTTAGTAAATGTCATTGTACTTACCGAATTTTCCTTTTTTCTTTCCTTTAGGCATGGTGATAGCTGATTGTGGAATGAAACTGACTTAAAATAATTATGCTAAAATAAGATATTCACTAATTGAAATTTACTATATTTGTCACTTAATCAAGACGGAGAAAAGTTTATATTTTCAGTTCTTATAGAACAATTTGGCCACCAAATGTAACATAAAACTAAAATTTCAGAAAAACTTTTTAACATGTTTAACCGTGTATCATGCACACACGACTCCGCTTGCTTGCGCAATGCGTTCTGTCAATGTCAACGTTCGGTCTGTCATTTTATTAATGGCGTATTTCGCCATCTTTAAAAATGTTACCAACAAGAAAATAATATTAGGTAATGATTGGATTAACATGGGTTTTACTATGGTTTTAACAGATTCTGAGACTCTGATCACACATATCAGATAATAGAAATTGTTTTTATACTGTGTTGTGGTATGTTACAATTATATCACTTCTTTAAAATAAAGAATAAAAATATTATCATTTGTATATTTGTAGAATGGAACATTGTGTAATGACGTCACTGATGACTAATTCATTTTTCTTGCTCAACATGCAACAATCAACGCACAATTAGTTGAAAACAGTTTGAAATCAGTGACCGAAAGTATGACTCAAAACGTATTTCATAGGCGTTGTTTGTTTATTTACTAACATTACACAACTTATAATCTTTTGTAAAGACGAACGATTTTTTTTAAAATAACATTGGAAAAAAATGCTATATATTGCATAATTTAAGCATCTTTAATGACGATGTATTTTTTATGTGATAAGACTCCGAACTAGCACACGAATCTGCTGAAGGGTCAACTGTGCCCTAAAGACATCACGAATGTTACAGATACGTCCCTGTTCTGTGGCCTGGATGTCCAAGTCTTCAACGTCAACGCCCAACATGACTATCACTGAGGCAGCAGGCTGTGGATCCGTTCCCGTCAAGTTTGTGCGCAGCATTCTACCACCAGTGGGCTTGTCAGTAATGACGCCCATATCCATCTCAAGCAAGCTTCTTAGGGGCTTTATACTGCTTAATTATGTTTGCAGAGGTACAACCAGGGCGCCCATGAGTAGTCGAAGGTGTACTCAAGTACCAAGTTGGTATTTAAGCGTATAATGTTTTTCTGGTATATTGAATCCTAAAGTTCTGTCTGCTGTGTGCTGACCATATACTTCTGCGACGAGCACGACCCACTTAGAAATACCTACTAACCAAAAATTTTGTTCTGTGACCCATTTGGATGTATCTAACTAGTGAAACCAGTAATATTTTTAACTTTGCAACATTAATGTTTATGTGGAGCATAATAAAGGTGGTAAAGCTGTATTCGTGGAGTGTTACACTAGATGGGAAGTAGGGTATCCACAGAAACTAGAGAAAAATTACAGAAAAAATGTTTATTAACAGAGCATGGCTTAGCAACGAACAGCGAGAAACTTGGCGAGGACATATTAATTGATATTAGCAACCTTTTACCAACATGTACAAATATTATTACGAATGCTAAATCTTCCATACTTTTTTCCATATTTATTTGAGTTTACATAGCCTTAAAGTAACCTCTCAAGAATTTTTAGAATATGGATATATTTTTCTTATCCCTATAAGTAGAGATTAGTAAATATATATTGCCTTTGATATAAGCCACACAAATTTGGAATTTCCGGAATTCTGTTTCGAAATTCCGATAGGTACGTGATTTCGAAATTAAACGATACAATTTAATGATAACCTGCCACATACGATCAGAAATTTTCTTTACGGAGTTTCGCTGTTTCGAGATTGTGCAAGTGGTATATTGTATAATGCGTTTGGAATAACGTAATGAAAAAAAAAAACGTCCCGAACGTCACACGTTTAAAAATTCCGTACGGGATGACCGCAGTGTTGCAACATTAGGTAGCCAATTTGGCCATATCGGCTACATTTTTAAATAAATTATCAAATTTTAGCCACAATTCTGCAAATTTATGAAATTTTGATATTAAATTACACAATTTAATATACATTTATTTTTAATTTACTCTTATACACAAAATGAAATAAATATACAAATAACTATTATTATTTGCCATTTTTGGGTGGGTAGGTAAAGGCGAGATTCTTTTTGAATGTGTACTTACTACATACCAAGGAATATAAATACTACTTAGCAAGAGTATCTACATCATAGATCTACATACATTCGGAATTTTTTTAGGAATTGCATTTTGAAAAAAATACGAACGCAAAAAAACATTTAAAATTGATTATAGACCTGCCCCACACGTCAGGAATTTCAGTGGATTTGTTTGGTGCCATTTTGTTTCGGAATTTCGAAACGGGATAACATAAAGGAATTCTGAATGTATGTGGCGGAGCTAAATAATAAAGAAAACCCCATTCAAATCAGATGAGAACATTTTGAATAAACAAGAACATAAAGAGATACACGCAAACTAACATGCATGTTCTTTTAAAGTCGACAACCACGTTTTACCGTTTCTTCTTACGCTTAATTTATAAAATTTGATACATCTTATTCAATTTCGTTAAAATATTGACTAAGGTTATAAAATCCATTTATTATACATACATATATATTACATATACAGAGTTATTTTTAAGACACTATAAAGCTTTTTCATATGATAGGTCAATGAACAAGCAAATATAATGAAAGTGATGGTTGCTGAGGAGTTTGTTTCGCCGTTTCTTCTCCTGTCTAGCTAGGTTTGAAAACGGTGGTAGTTTGCGGTAGACGGGGTTAAATTTAATTATAGTTTTTAAATGTTTTGGTAATAGATAATTAAACTAGTTATAAATATAAATAATTGGCTTAAAAGTTAAAGCATACCTATGTAATTAAATATTTTTTATAAATGTTAAAATATTTGCACACCAAAATATGGTAGAATATGTTGATATACTTAAATATTTTTGTAACATTTCATTTACACACATATTCCGCAAATAAATATTTTTCTTTCTTTCTTTCAAGCACACGTCTGCGTCTGGCAGGAGGCTGTTACAGGTGTGTCACTGTCCTGCAGCCGCGATGTTGCCTATTGTGCAAGTCTATCAGCTACCCTAGCAGCTACCCCTCAGGCCGGAACAAGACTGAGTCATTATTGCGACAGAAATAAATAAGGTGGTGGATCGAGCACTGGCTACAATATAAACCAGTATGTACCAACAAGACCACTGGCACTGGTGGTAGAGTACTGTGCAGCAACTTGCCCGGTTAGGGATCTACCGCCTTACTTGTTCCTGTCGCCATAATGACAATATCATGTTCCGGTCCTGATGGTCCCGACTCCTGAGGGTAGAATAGCTGGTATATTTACACTAACAACTGCAGTTATTTCTTACCGTCCGCGTCAGGGAATCCGTCTGCTTATTCACTGTCTTTTGACATAGAAAAATAAGAACAAAGTATTTTATTTCAAGAATATGATTTTAAATGCCTGTTACAATGTATCATCATCATCATCATCATCAGCCGGAGTACGTCCACTGCTGGACATAGGCCTCCCCAAAGAGCGCCACAAGTCACGGTCACCAGCCGCTTGTATACAACGTATTAATACCACATAATTATTCTACCATCTTTGTTGTACAACATAGAATATATCAAAGAATATATTTTATGTTGTTTTGTAAAGATTATTGTGATCGTACTTTATAATATGTGATTATTATTATTTTCAAGTTTGAAAGTTGTCACTATGTGTCCAAGTCGTCAATTATGTTGTAAGATATCTTACTTAGAGGTCAATGGATATCAATGGCCGTTGAGGCAGAAAAGTTGTCGAGTGGAGACCACGTACCGGCAAACGAAGCATAGGACGGCCACCCATGAGATGGACAGACGACTTTATGAGGGTCGCGGGGTCTCGCTGGATGCAGGCCGCTTCCATCCGGTCGAAGTGGAAGTCAACGGGGGAGGCCTATGTTCAGCAGTGGACGTCCTATGGCTGAAATGATGATGATGGATATCTTTGGGCATAAAACCAACATTATAACAAAACATAGATTATAAGCTTCTTGGAATAGTCAGTTGCGCAAAGTACAGTCATCATTCTTTTAAGTCAGAAGGCACCTGAAGTAGTCATGCTCGTAACAAAAACTCAATTAAACTAAACTGAATTTAGCTTTAAAATATTATTATATCATACTAGCTGTTGTCCATGGCGTTGCCCGCGTGGTTAATCGTCCCACAGGAACATTTTTTTGTACTAAAAACTATACAACTATAACCTATGTGTTGATCTAAGCTACCCTCTATGTGTGTGCCAAATTTCATGAAAATCGGTTCAGCAGTTTTTGCTTGAAAGAGTAACAAACAAACAATTATACAAACTTTCGCATTTATAATATGAATAGGGTACGATTTAAAATTTTTCGTTGTTCCAAAAAATAGAGTTATTCTTATCAACCGTTGTTGACTGTATGTTTTTTGGTATGTTTGGCCAATACTGATGATATAATTATTTGGAAACTATATTTGGAAAAAGTAATGATCAAATCATGACGTCTTTCATTAGATGTGAATGGGATGGAGTCGGTTTGTGGCTTGTGCAGTTTTAATGCTTTTAATTATTAAAATCTTATTTAACCTGATTTGACAGTGCTAGATCTAATTTTAATGTAACAATAATGTTACGCAGTTATTAAGCATTCTTTGTTGCGGAGAATCGGCAGCTTTCCAAAAAAATAAATTTCAAAATTCGAACTGTTTAAAAAATAAAATTTTGTTGTTTTTGTTAGTTGTACCTTTATTTTCGTAAATTCTAGTCGAAAGCACTAGCTTCGACTAAACTAGTCGAATACTAAGTCGACTAAACTAGTCGAATACTACGTCGACTAAACTAGTCGAATACTAAGTCGACTCAACATTCTTGTAGTCGTCAGTACCTACCTATTCCTGCTAAAGCTATAATTTTTGCCACGTTGGTTCAAATTGTCTATTTGGAAGAACCCTAACTGCCAGACAGGTATGCCAGACATGAGATGATCTTAGGTTATATTTTAACTGACAAGGTAGGTGGTAGAGCTTCTGTGATGTCTCGTCGTGGTTTGTACCATTCTATTCCTGTAAAATTGTGCAAGTTACCATACTTTGTCGCATTGCGCCGCTCGCTGTAGTAATACCAGGGTTCTAATCTCTGGTAGTATTAACGGAAGGGGCTGGACAACATAGTCCAGGCATACTAATAAAGCATACTAATAACAACTTTGGTGTTTGATGGGTGCTTTTGTTTATCGTTGCATCAAAAAATCCGTATTTGTGTTTGCCATCAAGAATTTCAAAAAGTGACGATCAGGAACAGCTATGTTTAATTACTACTACTGTTTATGTCAAACTGCGATAATTGTTGTTTGTAATTAAGTATGTCTTTGCGTTGGCCGTTGGGACATTTTGTCACCTAAACCTTAAAAAGGTTTTAGGCCTGTTTTAAAGGCGTGTAAAAGAAGCGTGTAATAATAATAATAAAAATGTCTTCATCCCCATATATCCGAAGAGGCAGACAATAGACACAACAAGAGCATCCACGACCAGCCGAAGACACTAAGTCCCACAGTATGTTAGGTAACAAGCCTATCGCCAACAGGACACATCAAATCCCGGGCAATGTCGTTTTTATTAAGTACAAATCCTTACAACCATTTTCTCTTTTTGTTGTCCCACCCAGGTATCAAACCCGGGACCTCATGGAGTCCAATCTTACATCGAATAATTTTGATTAATCGATTCAAAACTATTGTCACAACTAGGTTTTATGTGAGTCAACCGAACTTATTTTTAAATATCTATGAATTATGCGTCACGGTGTTTCTCCGCGATGGACTCCTAAACTACTCCAGCGATTTAAGTAAAATTTGCACACCGTATGGAGTTCAATATGGCTTGAAAGATAGGATAAGATAAGATAGGACGATTAAAAAAATACAAGCCGGAACAGGCAGTTAGTTGATGAATATTATTTGTCGGAAACAAATAAGTTAAACGACTACATAGTATAAAACAAAGTCACTTTCTTTTTCCCTATGTCCCTTTGTATGCTTAGATCTTCAAACCCACAACGGATTTTGATGCTGTTTTATTCAATAGATAAAGTGATTGAAGAGGAAGGTTTATGTGTATATTTTACACCAGTGCGAAGCCGGGGCGGGCCGCTAGTAAATAATAAAAAAAATATCTCTCTAATGAAGCCACGGTCATCGAAAAACAGCAAGTTATACTTAGTTTAAGCACTAGTCATTTTCAGTGGATTAGCCTACGCCGCAATAAGTCACTGGGTATTTTGAAATAGAGTAACTATGTATAAACCACTGCCCGATTTCTCCACCTTTCTTGACAAAATTCGTTTAAATTCGTATTAAATTCGATTTAGTATTTTTTTGCACCACATTTTTTCTAGTATTTGACATTCTGTCTGTCAATCGCCTCAGTGATCTAGCGGTCCAATAATTTTTGCCACATTGGTTTAAAGTGTCCAATTGGAAGAAGCCTAACTTAACTTGACTGCATGGGGTCCCGGGTTCGATTCCGGGGTCGGACAACAAAAAGGAAATTAGGTTTTTCCAATGCCCTGGGCTAGTCGTGCCTCTGCCTACCACTTCGGGGAAATGGGTCTGAAGATACTTCTTTTATTTGGCACTAATATTTAACACAACACTTATTTTAAATATCAATTTATTATTTTAAAAAAATAAACAAAAAACACTCAATGTCATCGTTAAAACACTCAAAATAACTCTCGAACCACTAGAGGTATTGCGTTGTTCCTGTGGCCTTTCATCAGCATTTTTAAGATCCTTCCAAAAAGCTTTCACGTGGTTAGAACCGGATAGTTTCCCGAACCTATATTCTGCACACTGTATTGTAACTATTGGTGGTATACCCAGATAGAGCAAGCGTGAACTTTTCCTTTTTAAAGTAGGAGATCCCTTTAGCTCTTCAACCTCACGTCCATTTATGTACCAACGGATTTCTGCATCTGGTGCTCCACGGCAGTAAGCTTGCATTTCTTCATCTTCACCAAATTCAGTCGCTAAGCCTTCAAGCAATGGTCGTCTATGTTCACGTCCATGTACTTCCATATACGCAGTTCGTGTTTCAAACTTATAAGGAGGCACATCTCTTTCAATGTCACACCTGTATAAACCTGTAGCTTCTTCTGATAGAGATCCTAGTTTGAGTCTACATGCTGTCGGTCCACAAGCGACGAGCTCAACTCTTCCAACTCCTAGAATAGGAAAGGACCTCGTACTAGGCGCTGCTCCAGGTCGATAGCGGAAGAATTCATTTGGCCCTTTAAACCAGTTGAGGATAGTGAAATTTGCATCGTATCGGCATTCTATTTCGACGTCTTCTTGCCCAGGTGGTACCACTTCTGGGACTATGAGGTGGGTTATATTAAATTGTCGCGCTTTCACGTTGCCTGCTAAAAGAATAAGCAGAACCCAAAGCATGGTGTCGAGATGCGCGCGCGCACGACACTGCTCCCTCCCGTTATCTAACGCGAGCTTAATTAAACAGTTTATTAAACTCAGACACTTAACCCTCAAATGTATCCCTTGGATTAAGAGAATTTTTTCGCTGTTGGTAATTGATAGACAAACGTGTAATTGGGTTTTCTGAGGGTGACACTAATTTCAAATATGTCTTTTAAATTAATTTCGGTTGGACTAGATGTTGTTTATGAATATTACAACAAATTGGGATTATGATGAGAGGACTGGTCTAAATTGAAAATGATTTGTTGGTAATACGAAGTGCATTTTTAAATTTTATGATAAATATATTTTTTAAAATATTGAATAAATGTATTCTATAGATTACTCAAGAGAAAAACCGATTCTGCTGCTTATGACAAAAATAATCCCTATGGCAATTACGGACGACAAAATTTTCAAGGAGTCATTAATATATTTCGAATAAGTATATATTCTTGTTTGGGCAGGATTAAAGATGTCTTGGTTTCAGTGGCGTAAAGAATCGTAAGATTATAGGTACGTGGTATTGAGAGACAACGTATCGTTGTGCTCTCATATTTATGTTTTTAACTTTACTTTAAATACAATAAAAGTATGAAGGTGTGGATGTTTGTAGAAACATAGTAATTCCATGTGTGTGTGGCACGTGTACGTCGTTGCGAGGACAGCACGTGCAGTTCCAGGCATCAGCTTGCAATTATATGGCGTTTACACTGTAACGTAATATACATAATCCATCCATCCATAATCAAGATGCAATGGATGTTAAGACATCAACTGCATTTTGATGTCAAGTCACGTGGCCGGGACACGTGAGCAAGCTTCAGGAGCCTGGAGATGGCCTGATAACTTCTTTAAAGTTGTTTATACAGTTTTTATTACTCACAATAACATGAAAATTATTTATTTGCGAAATATGTGTGTTAAACAGTCGGTTTACCTGATGGTAAGCGACAACCGTCTTGTCATCTATAGCCTGCGTCGCTATCTTATGACCAGGATCTTAGACTACGTGTGCAAGTAACCTCTTCCTCCAGCGCGGAATCCAACAGTCGAAAACCTTGATTCTAAGGCAGTAAAAATAGTTAAGACGCTATTGGAATTTCGAAATCCAAATGAGATGTTGCATAGCACTCTAACACCTAGAATATCTACCGAGTACAACTTGTTAGTAATTATTTTGTCATATCAACATATTCATGCACATATGACATTGTGGTAACTTTTTTATGTTAGAGGCCCTCATATCAATCGTAATATATTTATAATATGTTGAGATATTATAAATAAGTATATTACATTATATGATATGTAATATAAAAAAGACAAGCCCACTGAGTTTCTTTAGACAGATCTTCTTAGTGAGAGGCTGCGTTCCGATCCGGTGGTTGTTTTTAGAATTTTGTAGATGCGTTACAAGAATCTTTGTATAGATCCACTTGAAATAAATATATTTTGAATATGAATTTTAACAAGCACACGGCTCTTCTGATGACAAGAGACAATCGGGGATATAGACACAATAGATGTCTCTGGTGCATCTCTGTCCTGAGGCCAGGATGGAAGGCCTACTGTGATGCTGGACCTTATTTTTGAAAATATCTAATAATTCTTATGTCAAGCACAAAAATGTACTTAACATATATCGACAAATTATAAAAATTTATCTTTTCCCAGCTAAACTTGTTCGTCTTTTGTTTAAGTTAAAAAAAAGTAGGTACTCAGTAAATACGAGTATTATTTTGATCCCCCTTTGGTCGTTTGTACAAACTTTAGCAGGACCGGGTTAAAGGTGCCGGCTTGTTTAAAAATTACGCACAAATTGATGACACATGAATTTCGCTGGTTAGATTTCATTAATTTGTCCCATAGGTGAATTACCCGCAAGCATATCCGTTCATTGATTGAATGAAATTCAAGATTTACTGGACTTTCCAACGTTTTTAATTCTTAAAAAATTACATGTAATGTCTTCAAA
>DVZK01000528.1:0-11678 GCA_018236665.1 Calephelis perditalis | reverse complement strand
TTAACCTAAGTTTTTATTACGTGATACAGAAGGAATAATGTTATTTATTTGTTGCTTAGAATTTTTTGATATGAGTAATTGATTTTCTAGTTTCTATACTTCTTATCGTCAGTGCTCGGTGGAATTTCATTCTTGAAACAATATCTTCACACACTTGTACTTTCCACAACATATTTTTTATTTTTATAGTTTATCCAACCGATTTCGCTATACAAGCATCATCAGGGCTATATCAAAGAGTATATAACATAGGTAATCACTACTTTGGCTATATAACAACTAAAGTTTTGTTGAAAATAATACCGCCTCATTGTCATCCTCAAAAATTACCATATTTAAATAAAAATACTGTTATATATACTGATGACATTAGTAAACAAACTTGAATTGACTGGGTTGACACCGTTAAATTTTTCCCCCATTGATGGGTAAATTTCTTTTTAATTAAGGACTACTAATGTTATTTATTAAATTAAGTTCTATTATTAATATTTATTTTAAAAATGTAAATCAAATTAAAATTAATTATTCTAATTGTAAAGGTAATCATAAAATAAAATAAATCGAACTCCCTTGGTAAAAAACGAGAACATGGCTATGATTATTAAATGTGCAGTTTGATTATATTCACTCTTTTATTGTTTTATAGCGTTTACTAAACAGAGTTTACCTTATTTTATAAACATTTCCAGGTCGTAAGTTTTCCACTTTAGAAATTACGGACATAAAACTGAGTATAAGTAGACTATAATACTATCATAACTTGAAACCAAGAACGTACTGGAATAGTTTAATCGTTTAGGATAGATGCTCACACCAAGTCTCTTGCCTGGCAGGCAGAGGATAACGAGTGCCGAGTAACACGATTCTTACAGATCCACTTAGGTCTACATAAGCTAGATTTGGACTTTGTTACAAGTCCCAAACATTTTAATATTTAAAAAGTAGCGACCCCAAAGAGTTCTCCGGGTCGGTTTAATTAAAATAGCCTTAAGCATCTGAAAAACTACAACTACCGCAACTCTCGGTATTTCCATTAAATGTTTTAATTTTTGTTTTTGTTTTAACGATTTGTGGGTCGAGGGATTAGCGTAAACTTCTGGCACTGTTGACCAATCCCGAGGCTGGGTTGCGATTCCCGACGAAGACAAGCATATGTGTGTGAACATACATATTTATGCATTTCGAGATCTTGGTGTGTTTATGAAAATTAGTGAGGCATTTATTTATGTATTTATATGTATTAGCATTATTGTGATATTAGATTTAATTTGAACAAGAATTATTTTTTACATGTTTAAAGTACAAATACTTTGTTTAAAGGTCTATTTTACAGATGTATTTTAATAATGTTGTATAATAATACTTCGTCATTCACTCAAATAGTTGATATGCGAGTCATGCCCCAGTTTTCGAAACGCAAATTAATTTTAATCGACGATTAATCTCTTCATAACTTTTACACCTGAAAAATTAGACTTCTAAATTGGTTTGATTTGAAAGGCAAACAAGCAGACCGATTAGAAATTCACAACACCTAGAGACACCAAAGGCGGTAATGGTACGCTGCCGACCTGATGCCGGTGTGTTAAGTCTCGAGCAAAGGTAAGTTTACCGACTACCTTATCCTTCTAACTGGAACACGTCAACGGCATGTGCTGACGTAGTGGCTGCAGGAATAGGTAAAGCGTGGCACCAATCTTGTAGAGTGGCTACGAAACTCTACCATCTAGTCAGATATCATGATGCAAGAATCGGTAAACCTATTCTCGCCTTTTACAAGTTTCCTGGTTGGTTTCAAAGAGCCTGGCAAAAACGGGGAAAAGCCAAATTAATGTTTGAATGGAATTGTTTTTATAAATAGGTCAAGCTTCTCACTCTACACGCTCAAAAGTCTCTCACTGTCTTACTAATATACAAAGACTAAGGTAAGGTTACAGTTAAAGTCGATATTACTATAGTATGTGTCATTGTGTAATTAATAATACAATCAGTCTGAACCTTGGATAAATGGACTAAAGTTTTTTGAAACGACTAATGTGTTACCAACCTCGAGGTTTTTACAACTTCACCGGGCTTTATCGGGACTAAAGTACGTTCTGTTCATTAATAATATGGTAAGAGACTTGATACCTAATCATTTGAAAATACGAGTAGCTACTTAGTGCGTTTATAGCGGAGTCACGACTACATGATTTGGTGTCATATCTTCCATGTTTCAACAGGACCATGTTTCTGCTAGTAACAAATTACAGCGCTAATTCGATGTTAAAAGTAGGTACTAAATACGTGATCGCCATAGCATCAGGCACAGGAAGCGAACGTAGAGAGTTTTTTTTAATTGATTTTAAAATTGATGAGTAGACAGATATCCTGGCGGTACGAAATTCGTACCTACTACAAATCAAGACGTTAAAATGGCGTTGTCAAACTGAAGGTGGGATGTAAATGCTTTTGAATGTCTTAACTTTATGACATATACGTTAGCCTTTTTAGTGATCTAGTGGTGTTAGTGGTTTAGCGTTAGCATGGACTACATGAGGGTCTCAGGTTAGATCATCATCTCAAAAAACTCAAAAATGTTTTTTTTTGCTATCCCCAAAAAGTGGTATTTTTATAATTTTCTTTGTAAACATTAACATATTTTAAAATGAATTAATAATAAATAAATAATTTTGACAATTGAGGTAGCGAATTGTCAAATTTTATTGTTTTTTTAACCAACTTGAAAAAAGGAAGAGAAATAATGTCTGTTACGCGATTATTTGGGAAATAGTCAACTAATTGTAATAGTTATTTTTTAAAAAGATAGCTCATAAATCGAAGATGGCCCCGTATTCATTTTATCATGATCAAACTAGTGGTTTCTGTATTATAATTATAGTGTAATAGTTTATAATTATAATTAATAGTGTCTATGTTTTTCGCGTTTGTCTTGACTGATAATACAAAACTACTAAAACGGCATTGACAAAATTTAAGTAGGACCATTTCGGAATTATTTGATAGATTTTTAAAATAAAAAAATAATTTCAATATCAATTCACAGTATGATTAGGCCAAGTTATTGATAAATCAGACATGATGCTACATGCTACGCTACGCATACTAAACAAACTATAATATAAAAATAAAGAGCTAAATGTGTTGGAAGCGCATATGTTCCGAACGACTTTACCGATTTGGCTAATTCTTTTTTTTATTATTTTAATTATTATTGGAAGAAGGTTAAAGGAAGGTTGAAGAGAAAAACCGGGAAAGTTGCAGGGAAATTGGGAAAAATAACCCCATAATGGGTGAAATGAAGTCCGCTGGGACAGCTAGTTATGAATAAGTACGTACCTACAAAACGAATCGTTTTTTAACTGACTACAAATAAAGGAGGTTTTGATCCTTTGTAGTATAAAGAGTATAAATGCGCAACTGTGTGTACCATACACATACCTACATCTTTCCTGTTTCCAGGTCAAAATTACTGAACAGATTTTAATAAATTATAGTATGTTAAAAATCATCTAAAAGGATGTAGGCTAATTTTTATCCTAGCAATGGATTCCCAAGGAAAAACTAAATAAATTTAATTGATAGACGAAAAAACGTGTCTATCAATACATTTAGGTACTCTAGATAGATAAATATAGAAAATTTATATATTAATTGACTCATTGCATTTCAAAACATTAAATAAAAAAGTCACTAACTTTTATATAAAAAAATCGAATTAAACTAAAATCTATTTAAATAAAAATCATTTGCTGTTCGTTAGTCTCGCTAAAATTAGATGTTGACTGAACCGATTTGGCTAATTTTGGTTTTGAAACATTTGTTCAAGGTCAGGCCAGGTGTAAAAGATAAGAACAGGGAAGATCTGTGAGGAACTAGACAACTCAACATTTTAATTTTTCCCATACACAGTAAAGCGGTGGAACGAAGTTCGCCGGGACAACAAGGACCTACATAAATAAAAACAAAACACCTACATATTACTACAAACAATTTTAAACATAACTAAGAGCCCGTCCCGGCTTCGTACGGATGGAAAAACTCTTATTTTTCCTAAAATAACGTTATTAATGTTCATAAGGTATCAAATCGGCTTCTAATGTAAAATCATTTTTCTAAATCGCTCCATTAGTTTCGGAGCCTATTAAAATTAACAATCAAATATTTCCTCTTTATAATATTAGAGTAGACGGTACATTGACAGCAGCGCCACCTACCGGGTCTAATACTATTTTCAAATCATCCAGAAAACCATCGGACCACCCATACATAGTTACAACCCAATAGTTTCAGCCGTTCACAAGTTAAGTGAAAAATATAAGTACGGAAGGAATTTTCTTAATATCCGTTGTCCTATTACCGGTTTTCCCGTTGGAATAAACTATTTTCCTGTAGTAAAAAGTAGGCTGTGTTCATTATGGATAGCATCAGCTTGTGAAGGTAAAATAACTTTTCTAATCGGTATAGTAGTTTAGGAGCTCAACCTAATAACAAACAAACAAATAATATTTCCTCATTAGTATAGATATGATAAGACAAAGTGGTGGTAAAAGAAGGTATTTTCTTTAAAACCACTATAAGGTACGACAAAAAGAATCTTTACAGATATTACTTGAAGGATACACATATTGAGACACACACGTGATAATTGTAAAAATTATCATCATTATACCTATATACATCAAGATTCTAACCCACGCCCTCACTAAAATCAGATAGCTTAACATTGAAAAAACATAGAAAGTGTGAACATCGTCACTCGCATCGTGAAGAGTTAAAAACACATAACATAAATATTTTTTAAATGAAGAAACTAAAGTATATTTAAGCCCATATCTGCGAAGAGGTAGGTAGAGATATATGTAACTAAGGTTCACAGCTAGCTGAGGAGACTAAATCCCAATATGTGATAATGATAGATCCCAGAATGTGACAGTTATAACAAACTATTTGACCAACCGGGCCCGTTGTTTTATTACAAAATTGAAATACCATATTTTGAGTTACCCGTCACCCGGGAATCGAACCCTCATGTCGTCAATTCTAACGTCAGACCACTAGCACATATAAGAGTTTCAATTTTAAAGTATAATTTTAAGTTGCGGTATGCCCTAGTGATTTTTAGTTTGCAAGAGTTAAATAAAAACTGCAAACATATTTTCAGAATATGTTTTGATGTTATAGTGTAAAATTACATAGTTTTCACTTACTTAGGTATTTATTTTTAAAAATACACAAAATAATTAAACTCAGTGTATGTTAAACTCGTATGTTCGAATCATAGGTATTAGCTGTCAGTACTAACACTTAGACATTTAACTACCAGGTTGTATTTATTTCTTTATTTTGCATCTTACAATTTTTTTACCAATAAAAGAATCTCCACGCTTGTATCCCTGGAGTGGTAGACAGAAGTACAACCAGGACACCCACGGCTTGCCAAAGGCATTAAGTCCCTCAATGTGGCAAGTCTATCGCCAACCGGGCACATATCCAATCCCGGGCAACGCTATTCTTATTAGAAAATTAAAAATGCACAACCTTGTGCCCGCGAAGTCAAGTCCAGCGCCGTATATTGGACCACACAGGCACTTTATTATTCCATTAGTATGTTTTTTTTTGTCTGTGTGTATTTACCTAGACAACAAAATATTTACACCTGCCAACTCATTGTCACGACTGGTGTCTGAAAGATAATCAGGTAATTCATCTACATATTCGCCTTCTCATCCCTTACTGTTAATGTTATATTAATTTGTAGAAATATCGAGTTTGTTTTATCTTTAATTGCAGACTAATAAATTAAATTTATAATACTAGAGGCGGAATCCAAAAGCGTACATCTAGAAATGTCTCAGCATACATTACAAAATATAAGTGGCATATTGTGTTAAACTGTACGCTGTGTTTAAAAATAAAGGTATAATTAATTGCAATAACTTATTAAAGATAAGAGGAAGGGACTACTTTAGATAAGTTATATAATAAAGATAGTAAGGTAGTCACCGTTATTTTAATGACTTTTATAAAAGAAAAATATTGAATGTTAAACTATTACATTTTTATGTACTTATGTTAGTTTAGTTTTCCGTAATTTCTGGATAGATTTTCAAATGCTTTTTTTTTGAAAGAGCGTTTTTCCAAGATTATTCTGCCACCGATAATCTGAATCTGATTATGGACTCCCAGGAAATTAAAAGAAAACAATTAACTTTTGCGTATTTATTAAAACCGAAGTCGGTTTTTTTGCAGTTTCAATGAGCTTTAATTGTGAATTAAAATATGTTTTTCTTAATATTTTTGTTACAAAACTTGTCTAAACTAGTCGCCATAATACTAAAATAAATAGCATATTAATGGTATATAGATTTTTTAGTATAAAACTCAAATGCCAAATTCATACAAGTATGGACTGTTTAAGTGTTACAAATATTGAAACTACCATGTAACGGAATAATTATTTTTTATTTTGTTTGATATCCACTCTTTACCACTGTGAGTAGATAGCGAGTTTTTTTAGATTTTAAAGTCCGACTTTTCAAGTTACATCTTGTAAGATGTAACTTGAAAAGTCGGACTTTATTATCTTACGAGCTTTATCCGACTAGGTTCAGATTTGGGTAATAACAAGGTTATAAATATCACACTCCACAGGGTTTAATGAAATAACTATCTTCACGTCTTTATCCCAAAATTGGTTGGCGTAGGCACAATTACGTGGGTGGATGTTCAACACTAACAGAATACACCACAGTCCCACAATGTGATAGGTAGCGAGCCTGTCGCTAATTGGAGAGATCCCGGGCAACGTTGTTTCTAGTAGAAAACAAAAACAAATGCATATCATTTTTGTGACATCCGAACCAAACCTACCATAGAACCTCATACAGTCAAGTCCAACAATGGACCGCTGAGGCGAATAAAAATAATTTGTATTGTTGAATTATAAAATAAGTTATATTGCTGGGATACCAAGCTATAACTAGATTAAGTGTCAGAAACCCGTGATAACTTAGATTGATAAAAACCCCTTAACCTATAATGTTTACATAAGTATGCCATCAAATACATTGTGGAACTTAGTGTCTTCGGCTAGTCGTGGGTGTTGGTTGTGCCGATGAACTACACAAACTGAAAGACTAACAAGATCCATTCGTCTAAATTACTTAAGCATTTTCCTAAGGTTAACAACTTACTATTAACCTCTAACTCATCTGAAAATAAAAATATGAAATTCTATGTACAGTTTACCACACAGTATTTTTTATGTTACATAATTTAAGATCAAATGGTACTGAAAATCGATTTTTTTTTAGATTTTTCTAGGAATATATATATAATAATATCCAGATAATTATATCCAGACTTAGTGTAAATGAACCAAATAAATCAGTGACGGTTGTTCAAATAAAAAAAAAACTGTTTCTGAAATCTATTCTGGAGAAATTACACTTTTTAACGCTAGTCACATTAAAAAATATGTAGGTATCCCACGTCAAATAATATATCCAAACATTTCCCTTTTTCTATGTCAAATAGACAATTGATCAACTGGTTTCTATGTTTTGGCTGAAGATCCCTCCGTTTAAATTGTTTTAAATGTTTGTCAATTGATAGCCTTTAAAATGTTGCATGAGTAAAACCGTTTCAATTTATTAGAATAAAAAAATGTATTTAAAAATATAAACAATCAAGTTCTAATTATGCCAACAACTGAATCGCTGTAAACTGCATAATTTATTTGAATTTTAATATGTTGTTATTTGTAAACAAACTCATTATTAACTTTATTCCTACACACACTCTTACACGCATGTACGCATGCACGCGTACGCACACACACACACACGCACGCACTTCAATATTATGTTTACATAAAATTGAGTAGATTCCTTGATTTCACTGGGGTTCCATCATCAGACCCAGGCTTGGCAGCAATAGGTTAGTGTTTGTTACCTTGAATACGTTCTTTCAAAAAAAAAGTATCGGTACACAAATGACGGAGAAATCAAATATCATGCATAAAAATATATAAGTGGAACATGTTACCTCTTCCTTTTATGTTAAAGATACCTGTCCTATTAAATGCAAAAATACCCAGATGGATTAAAAATCTACCCCTTCAAATTTGGTTTATAATTACGAGTTTAGCTATCATTTAATATCCAAAGATAAAATCTGAGCAGTTTAACAGTAAGTGTGAATGGCATTGCTACCTCCTAAACAGCTTGGCCTTGCTAAGGACGCTTTCAATCGTTTTTGTGGGAAACCACTGTGCAAAGGTTATGTAAGTACATAGAACAATGAATCAGAGACTTAAGAGTGGTTCCGTAAAACTTATGCCCTTGAATGGGGCGTGGAAAATGAAGAAAATTATGTTCATACTGTTTAAATAACACTTGTCTTTTTCCGCCAAGTAATGTTTATCACTTTTTGTAGTTTTATTTTTGTTTTCTTTGTTGCCGCTGTGGTAGATCTAGCGCACAAATTATAAAGACTTAAGTGGTCTAGCGGTCCGGTGTTGCACTAGACTTCATGAGGCAGAAACTCACGTGAAGTACAAAAATAATGAAAAGGTTCAATCAGGACAATTAGCCGAAGACTCTTAGTTCCCAATGTGACAAGTGGGAAAAATATCACCAACCGTGCAAATGGTTTTCATTAGAAAATTATAAAAAAAATATATTTGGCCGGCCATATATAATCAACGCCAACACAGGACCACTAGTTACGTTAACATAACACATGTAAGTATAATGAATGACCAACCTAAGGTTGGTTTTTTTACTATTGCACAAGTAAGCTTATCCACTACTCTAAAATTGTAACACAATACAGCAATAGCACATACATACTTTTATTTTCACGCGACATACCAACGTCAGTTTGAAAATGCATCATTGCCGTCTGTGGTGTCTCCAGCAGCTTATGTCTCTAACCAGTAGGAAATTTATCTAAGTCTTTGCTTTCCCATTATTCCAAAAATAGGCTGCGCTTTGATAGATAATCACAGCGTCTTTACCATTTATTTCTTTAACAATAAAAACAATTTCACACCACAGCTTTGTTATTCAACATAATAAAGTCACGAGCCTGCTGTATATTACGAAGTATCACATTTATGACATTTTGAGTGAGATATTAAAATATGTGCGGCATTTCTTATTCAATCCGGCGAGGCGCGTTTTATTACCGCAGTCACGTAAAGAGGCTCATTTATTGAGATCGGTGTGGGCTTACTATGAGACATAAGCTGAGTACACACCGAGTACACGATGACTATGTCTGAAATCGTTTATCCGATACTTAACAAGTGTTTGTAGTTAATAAAAAATAATTATTAGTGGTCTCGTCGCCCTACCTATTCCTGCCCTGCCGCCATAACGTCAGTTTTCCGGCTGGGAGAATAAGGTAGCCGGTAAACTTACTTCTTCTCGAGGCCTAACATTCTTGCATCAGGTTGGCAACGCACCATTACCAACTTTGTGTCTCTAGGCGGTGTGAACTTCTTACCGCCTGCTTCCAATACCATAATAAAATTTGATATGTAAAAACAAAAAGGGGGCGTGATGTGACATCATGTGAGGTCAAGCCACCAGCAAGTCAAGCAAAAATAATTGCGATTAACGTAAGGATATGACGATCCAATTACTGGATGGCTTAGGGTTGTGTGTATTTTTTTATCTGTTAGATGATTGTTAAATTAGAAAATTTTCTATTTTCTAATGAAAATAACATTGCCCGGGATTGGAAATATGCCCGGTTGGCGATAGGTTTGCAACCTATCACATTGTAGGTCTTGGTATCTTCGGTTGCTCGTGGATACTCGTTATGCCTCTGCTTACCTCTTCGGTTACTTTTACTTTTTTTAGATGTTATTTTGCGGCGTTTTGTATATCCTGGCTCTTAGGTCGCATTAGATAGTCTGCTATCATTTTAAACTCCAACTGCCTTAAGATAAAAAAAATGAAGGAATGATTGTTTTAGTACGAAAAAAAATAAACACTAAAACACATCTACTAAACACTGTCTAAAATTGACTTTTCAACCAATAATATGCTGCCACGTCACCTACGGGTAGCATGTTATTGGTTGAACATTAATTTTAGACTTTTCGACAGTGTTTAGTTAAACAGTCGTCTAATTTTTTTACCACGAAACATAGCCATATAGGTATATATTATATAGCCTTACAGCCAGTAGATAAGTAAAATATTTTATAATTATGTGATATTTTTTATGTGATAAGACAGCAAACCAGCACACGGTTTTCCCTGGTGGCAAGAGATAACTACACCGTAGATGTTTTAGGTGCATCGCTACCTATGAGCTCCCATTATGAGAGTGTCATGTTACCCGGAAGGTAGGGCAGCCGATTGAATTACACAATAAGCCAGAACATGACATTGTCATTATTGCTGAAAGAATAGATAGAGTGGTGGATCTCTACCTGAATGAGTTGCAGTACGTCATTCTATCACCATTGTACTTGTTGATACTGACTCATCTAATCTTTGGCCCGTGATGAGGTTCCTGGTAAGAAGTCAGATGGTCTATTCTACACTAAAGACACGGACCAAAACGGGCGTATTCTGGTAACATTGTAACCTGGATTGCTGTTCAGACTGGTGCATTTTTTTTTCATTTTATTACGTCTAGAGTCACGTAAAGTGCCTCGTTTATCGTGATCGGCTGCGAGCTCAGTCTGAGACAACTAGACGCCTCAGCCCTTATCAAGAGTTTTTAAACTCGATTTAACAGCGTTTACAATGAACTCGATATAAACGAGGAGTGAATGAAAACTTTTAATAAGCCTATCAAACAGCTCATTTATGGAACGTTCGAGTGAACCAGCTCCAATGATGACACGAAATAGAGGTAGTTATTTATGATAAAAAAACATTCAATCAAATCCAAATCACGGAAAAGAAATAACTATTCCTAAACAAGTTACTCAAATTAACTTAGCTCCAAAGTAAGCAAATTGTATGTTTGTATTACGGGTGTTGGTCAATGATAGAACGATCATAGAAAATACACAAACATACATATAAGTTATATATCTTCACGCTGATTCTTTACGGGGTAGGCAAACTCACTGCTGACTTGCTGACTCACACTTCCTCCACATTTAGTACCTACCTTTTTCATACAAACTCGCTGGTTTGAACACTCTTGACACTACCCTCGGATAACACCCTGGCATTTGATCGTGGAATGTCAGTTTTGGTCTCCCCGGATCTCTACATCCATCCACATTCGCATTTTATATCTACTTTGTCAATCTTTCATCTGTAATTCTTTCCACATGACCGAACCTGCGGAGCATGCTTATAGAGTAAACACGTAAACACCAACACTGTTTTTCAATCCCACTGTTTCTCAGATCTCACTGTTACCAGTGCGGTCAGTGAGCCTTATACCACAGATTATTCGTAGCTTCTCTCATTTTAGCCGCACTATGTATGTAGGCATTGAATTATGCAAAGCGGGTACAGCTCTTTTACTCAAAACCTCGATTTGAAATAGCTTACCCAGTGCTCCATTCACACTAGTCCCTGCACACACTCTCCATTCCACATCCAATACTTAAGCAAATAATAATATAAATTTAAGAAATATCTCCTCTAATCTAATCTAAATTTAATATAATCGCCTTTGTAGTCTAGTGGCCC
>DVZK01000527.1:0-11684 GCA_018236665.1 Calephelis perditalis | reverse complement strand
AATTAGCTAAATTTGCTATTCTTTTAACTTTCTATAAATGTTAATTTTACTGGATGGATGGAAAGCAATTCATGTGATGGTAAAAGTTACAGTAGCAGTCTTAGTAACATCAGCTCATTAGACACATTTGGTCATGAAGTAATTGAGTATCAGATTTGGCCACCACTCCCTAATTTCAAGTGTATAGGTGACATGTATTTCTTATCAATAGCAAATTCATCTGTTTGTTTATTATGCAGTTCAATAAAAGAATAGAATGTATTGTATTTATTTTCAACTTTTCATTTTAATCACAGGACACCTCGTTGACTGAGGGGATAGCCCACATTTCTAATTTCAGATACCCACCATGAGGCATTAATTTGATTTCTGGTGGGGCAGGTATTTGAGTCATGATCATAGATGTCTATTTTTCTAGGTCTGGATGTCTTTTAAATTTATATTAATATAAATATTATTTTAAAGATTATCACTACAACATTAGTTTCATTAAGACAAACTATGAGATAGCCAAAACTTTTTGTGAAGTAGAAACAATGTAAATTTAAATAACTTTGTAGAATGGAGATAAATTGAAAAATATGCAATACCTGAATGTAAATGCATTGCATTGAATGTACCAATACAACCCCGCAGCCGATGCTCTTTTCCAATTTTCCAGGTAACAAAAAGGGGGCTGTGAAAAATAATAAATACAATCTATTTATCAAATAAAAAGTTACTAACAATCTATATCACTTTAACTTGTCCAAATTTATGGCAAGTCATTAATATTTTATCACTATTATCACCATACATACTCTTTCAGACTATGACCTCTGTGAAATAGGAACTGGGTAATTTTTAGTATCCATGGTTGAAATTTCAAACTTAAACAATAATAATTGGATGTAGCTAGAATGGATGTATGAGTTTTAGTTGATGATATAGCACTGGAACAAGTAAATGAAATGAAAAATATTTATTTGCAGAATATGTGTGTTAAAAAGATATTACAAAATTATTTAGGCATTCTAATATACACCGACGTTGTGGCGGCTGAAATAAGTAAGTGGTACCCATATGGGGGAGTTGCTGCTAGACTCTACCACCTAATCAGATGGTGTTGGTGATAGTAAGCCTCTGCTCCCCTTTTACAAGCTGCCTAGCAAGAAGGCAGATTGTCTATTCTGAAAAGGAGCCCTGACAGACACGGGGACAACACAACATTAATTATTACATGATTAGTTGTTAATACAATTTCGAAGTGTAAATTAATTTAACCCTATCTTCCATAAAATATCATCGTTTCTAAACCTAGCCAGTCAGGAAAAGAAACAGCAAAACAAACTCCCCGCAACCAGGACTATAACCAATTTGCCATTTCCTACCACTGTTTCCAACCCTAGCCAGATAGGAGAATAAATTTCGAAATAAACTCCTTGGCAACTAAGATTTCTGAAATAAAATTAATTATTATTACAAATATTTACTGTGTGCCAAAAATGTGTTAACATTATAATAATTTCTCTAACAGTTAGTCAAATATCTTTTTTCTTTAATCTTTTTAATGGAAGTGATTAGTATCAAGTGAAGATTATCAGGAATTTAGTTGTATATACGAATGGACAAGCAATACACATGTTGTTGTTGTTAGTGTTAAAAGAGAAAGACAAAGCAGAGATTGGATGTAAATACCCAGGGAATACTAGGTTGACTTTCAACAATCAAATCCCTTGTATGATGTGTAAACACACCAAACACACAAAAAAGAAGCAAATTATAACCACTGAAAATTAACTGTAAGACAAATACCATTAACTTGTAAGTAAACTTTTTGAACTAATTTGATTAAGAGAACAAGGACTATAAAATTGTTTACAATAAATGACTAGGCTGCAGAAAAATTTTTCTTTTATTACAAAAATATTAAGTAAAAGCAAGTTCTATTCTTAGTGTAGTAGGTATCAAAATGTTAATTGAACTAAAATAATTCCAGTTTTAATATCAAACATTGAAACTGACAGTAAATTAAAAAGAACATTAAATTAATTATGTTATTCATATGATACTATGGCAAAAATAATTTAAATGCAGTAAAAGTGCTGAAAACAATATGCTTGTAAAATTTAAGGATTTTCCTACATTTCTCTTAGATTCGATAATCAGATACTGAGTAGTAGCAATGGGACCACTTCAGAAGCACTCTTTCAAATAAAAAAAGGATTTTTAAAAATCTGTTTATGAAAGGTAGAGAAATTAAGTAGCACACATAAAAAATATGCATCAAACATATAATTCACGACTTTTTAATCAACATAATAAAAGAGGATTCTTTTATTATGTTGATTAAAAATTCGTGAAAGTTTTATCATCTCAATTTCAGTTTTTTTTATGATATTGAAAGGAACAAGCAGATGGATCTCCTGATGGTAAGAAATCACACTGTCTAGAGACGCCAAAGGTGGTAATGATGTGTTCCCAAATTGAAGCCGTGATATTGGGCCTCATGCAAAAGTAAGTTTACCGGCTACCTTACCCTCCAAACTGGAACACGTCATAACGTTATGGCGGTAGGAATAGGTAAAGCGGTGGTACCAATCAATCAATCAATCAATCATCTTTATTCCAATCCGGGTGAGTCGTCTCTATCTTTTATCTTATACTCTGAACTGAAAAATGCAAATGGCAAGTGTTGACTTTATGGTGTCAGGAATAGGTAAGGCGGTGGTACCAATTCTGGCAAGTTGAAAAAGTATAGTTTAAAGGATTTAAGTACAATTTCAGAAAATAAGCAAAATCTATGGTTAAATTTTCTTAAACTTTGATTTATTTTATTAGCTGTGAGAGACATAAAACTGGAAAAGGCAGATGAAGGCAGCTATGCATGTTATTTTATAGTGAGTGTTTAAAGAGTGAATTAAGAGGGTAATATAATTACGAAACTTGAGTACTTACTACTTACTTACTAATTATGAAATAAACACAAGAATAGCATTGAAATGGAAAATAAAACAAGTAGCCCAACTGTAAATTTTTTCAAAACAAGCAATTTTAACAAAAAGTTAAAAAAAATTAAGTACATAGAGTATCATAGATTCCATTGCCATACATTGAGTTCATTATCAATAATAGATTCGTGACTGCAGAATCTATTTCTATCTGTTTAAAAATTTACCTTAAGAGCTTTATACCAAATTCTATTTATAAAAAGTTGAACAAAGAAATCCTTTGTTATATTGTAACACGTACTTTTTTATATGTCTGTTAACGGATGATTGCAGGCATTTTCTGTTTCAGCCATACAATTGCTGCCTAGTTTTTTTGTAATTTTGCAATGAAATTATGAATATAGATACTTACAACGCTTCGTTTGTAAAATTTGGTGTTTGTGGAGGGTCCATACTATGCAGCTGACAATACAATACATCGAAACAAAAGTAACACATATCTGGAATTGCTACAGACTCTTGGTATCCATTTAAAGGTCGTTCAACATGATTACTATACGAATTGTTCAATTTCTGTTTCTTCGTTCCACAACATACTGAAGACATGGCGGTTGGTATCAATAAGGGCTGTTGAATGTTGATAAAAAAGAAAGCAGGCAACCAGGCAACAACCACATAAACTGTACAAAGTAAACGAAACACACACTCACTTGTGACCATGGTTCATAATCCTATGTATACAATATTTTGATCTTGCAAACATTTATATGTGTGAGTTGTGTATTAGGGCCAGTGACAAAAATTCAAAATATTTTTATAATTTATAATTATTTGACTACATTGCGGTCTGTGATAGC
This sequence comes from Calephelis perditalis, assembly GCA_018236665.1. Taxonomy (NCBI): domain Eukaryota; kingdom Metazoa; phylum Arthropoda; class Insecta; order Lepidoptera; family Riodinidae; genus Calephelis; species Calephelis perditalis. Next base: position 7,897 of record DVZK01000527.1, on the reverse strand, counting down.
CCTAAGAATAATAATTGTCTATTCCCATTTGAAATTTTGGCAGGGTCGAGAGTAAAGAGACAAGAGTTTTTACTGTTTGTTTTCAAAAACAAAAAAATGTCACTTTCTGTCATTTTAATTAATGACAGTTTTTATTTTATAAAATTAAATTTTAGCTTTCGTGTGAATCCAGAAAATAATATTTGGAAGTAAGTATTTAAATTGTTTTATAATAGGCACGTCGCTTTGTGAAAAAATTGAAAACTCAGTAATAAAATTTTCGGGAGTACTAAAGTACACTATACAAACACATCACATTAGGCACATATACATTAGGTATTCGGTACGCTGAACGGTTGAATGGAGGGTGGTGCCAAGAGGCTTTGAAACCGGCGTATTTGTATGAAAAGGGTAACGTATGTGGAGAAAGTACAGGTAGGTCAATAATGATCGTGAGATTTGTAACTTGATACACTCTGCCTACCGCTTTGGGTGAAGTATGTTAAAAATTACACGAATTTATCTAACTCCAAAGTTACAAAATTATTTTGCTAATTTTGTTGGTATTAGTCACAAAAATAAACAAATATTAGATATTATAATTATTAATGAATTCAATAAACACCTTGCCCCAAAAATTTGAATGTTAAATTTTTTTATATGGTTGAAATTGAGCATCATTCTTTGTCTGCGTGGTTGTTACGCCTATATGTAATATATATAATTAAATGTAAACCTCTCCATATGTTAAAAATTACCTATTTATTTTGCTCCAAATTTAATAAATGTATAAGGTTTACAAGAATCTGCTTATTTTAATCTTTTAAGAAATGATTGATATGATCTAAATATTTTTTGGACGTAGTCAATTCAGATTTTTTTGACCAATGAAGATGCAAAAATACACTACGAACTCGTATGAGTTCACTTACCTAATAGTTTGATTTATTTTTTGAAACACAAAATAAAATTGCAGATTAATAGGTAAATCGATTCTTTATTTAAGCCTCCATCCATATAGTAAGACGACTGTAAACAAGTTTTAAAATGAATCGTCTTAATCAAGTTGCCGAGAATATTTTGTCACCGCTTCTTTTTCTGTCTGGCTAGGTTTGGCAGCAGTTCAAAGCAGATAGAATGTACCTAGTTGCATGAGATTCCGTTTTGCCAATATTTTCTTGACTAGGGCCAGGGCTATGTTTGATTTATTCTTTAATAATAACACTAAAACATATAAAAATCTACTTTTGTAAAAAATACACATTATACCTTCACGTTCTTTACGTTACCTGAATAAAAAAAAGTTCATTTCATTTCAATATTTGATTATAATATTTGTAAGCAATATTAATTATTAAAGTAAATACCACGTTCCAACCTGCAATTTCTTTTTATTTTTATAGATGCGTTGCAAGGACTTCTGGTATTCAGATCTATGTAAAATAATGTTTTCTTATTCTTTTCCCCAACCCGAAACAAATTAATGAATTAGCTGTAATATCAATAACAAATTCTGACTGTCTAAAAAAATGATGAGTCAAGATTCAAATTTAGTTCAAGTTGATAAATTGGCGGTAACTAATCTGACTTTTCTTAAATGTTCCATCTCTTTTGTATTTGCCTCATTTGAAAAAGATAGCATACATCTAAAATATGTTTAGTTTGTGAACAGCAGAATTACCATCACCTTTCTTTTTGCTACTCTAAAAGCAAGAAGCGGTACTTAAAGCAATCAGAAAATTTAAAATTCCCGCCCTTGTAATAGTTTATCTCATGAATCCGCTACGGCGCTGGAGTATACTTGTATAAAGTCATAGTTGCATTTTTACAATAAAGATACGTCTCTTTTCTTGCTAATGAGTATTTACCTACCTATATTCCTTGCTCGTTAAAATTCAATGGATTTGTGTCTGTAGTAGCACTGACAGCTTCTTACTCTGTATTATCTATGCCGACAGCTGGTCTAATTGACGTCTGATCATAAACAATTTAGATTAGTTTTTTTTTTAACAAAGGTACCTAGGTAAGGTAATCCTTAACAATTAGCTTAACTTAGAAGCTGATTGATATGGATTAAATTTTATTCACAAGAAACTTCAAAATTATAAAAAAATGTAGCATTAAAAACTATAGGTACGTTACGTTTATAAAAACATAACATAGAAATGCTTATTGCTCATTATGTTTTCAGAGAAGTAGAAGTTGTTCAAAGTTTAAAAAAAATAATATATTGTCTATGTGGCGATGGCTGTCATCTAAGTTTTATTTTATTATTTTACAAAAGGGAAATAAGCTTTCAGTGATTGTAAAAATATGATATTTTCGTGAATCATGTATATGTTTTGTAATATTGTAGCAGTTACGTGTAAAAAGATCATAAGCCGGTAGTGAATATCTATTTAGGTATGTTCGGTAAAAAAGCATAATTAACGACGATGGCGTCTGATGGAGAGATTTCATGTACGAATGATCCAAATTTCGCTGTTATTTATTCTTTCTTGAAAGTTTTCGGTAAACTATATAGTTTAGAAGTGCCCACTATAACTAAATTACAGGAATTGATCGAGAACACCCAAGAAGGTAAAATAACGGTGACATTAACACGTAAAATATAAACAAATCGTGAAGCATATTTTGGTGACTGTTTTTTGTTTTAGTGTTGGATCCTCTGAAAGAATTACATATACGTTTGTTGCGACGGGCCCTAAAATCAATTCAGAGTAATCGGTGGGAGAGAGCACTGATAAAGTTTTGTCATCAGCAAGCACACCATCAAGAAGCCTGGGAAATCGAAAGATTTTCCTATAAAAAGGCCAGTACTCAGGTGAAGTTAAAAGTTTTGAAAGTAAGTAACAGGTTATTTTTTGTTTTCTTATTTATTCTGGTCAGTGTTTAGTGTACCTAACAAAATAAAAGTACAGAATACTAGGCTTAAAGTTAAACTTGGTTCATTTTATTTTTACACTTTGGGCTTTGTCTGACATATGTTTTTGTAGTCCATAAATATTAATGTAAAACAATTATGTTCTATACATTGGGAAGGTTTTGAATAACTTTCAATTTTGTATAAATTTTAAAGAAAGAAAAATTTTCGCCCAGACAGGATTTGAACCTGTAACCTTTCGTCTCAAGTCGTCTTTCAATTTTTGTGTTGTTACTAGTTTGGTTTCTGATAGTAACTTGCATATTGTTGTTGAAATAAATACCTAAAATAAATTGCTTGTTCTTAATTTGGTGCTTGGAGTGCTAGTTTTTTAAAAATAATGGAATGAAAACTGTTAGTTAAAAATGCAAATCATTCATAAACATCAAACATGTTGGATAGGCTGTTATCGCTATCAATATCAAGAAAATTTTAGCTAAGAAACATAATTTTGAGTATGAAAGTGCTATTTTCCGCCAACTGCGTCAGTTACTTGGCGTGAAGATATGTACATATGTATGAAAATGCTGTATTGTATTGATTAAAAATTATTTAACTTATCACTTCTACATGTCTAGACTAAAATGAGAACACTATTTTTAAAATGTTTCAGTTGTTGTTAGAGTATCAATTTACTTGTCATCCCAAGTTCAAAAGTTCAGTGAATTTAATACCTTGTAAAGAACTGAGACTCAATCCCATTGGCAAAGATAAAAATGGCTGTGTATATTGGTATCAAATAGATCATGAAGCTAATTTATGTTTATACAAAGAAGACCAAGATGAAGAAACTTGGCAACTAATAGCGAGGTATGATATTTAAACATGAATGTTTTTGATACAACATTACTAGCTGTTTCCCCATGACTTCATCAGCTTAGAAAAGATTTTATTACAAAATATTATACCCTGTTATAAACCTTTAGAAGTAATTTTTTTAAAGTAGTTTTTATTTGAATTTGAATCCTTAACTGTATGCATATAAAATTTAATCAAATTTGGTACTACAGTTTGCCCGTGAACGCATAAATAACACATCAACTTTCACATTATTAATATTAATATGGATATGTTATGTGTCTCCAGGTAACTTTTTATTCCTGCATAAATTACTCAAGTACGTAGTTGCATTATTTGTGAATTATTTGTTAAAGATGCAAACATACCAGAAACATCAATGAATCTTGTATTCTCTATTAGTATTGAACATTTGCACTTTTTTGTGCTTTTTTCTTTTATGTATAATTTGTTATATATATATATGAATAATAAGTATCATTTTTTACTATATTATATTTCATTTATAGTGTTAAAGAATATTATTGAATTTCAGTAATCGTGAAGAATTAGTTAAAATTATTAGCCAACTTAAGAGTGGAGAGGAAATCACACCTGTTATTACTACTCCAAATGAAGATTCAAGTGGTACAGACATACCAACTGAGTCACATCAGACTGAGGTATAATTGAACAGTAGATTAAGTTACCAATAGCATCTTATTAGTTATTATTTGTTTTACCCTTTCACCTAACAGTTTAAAAAAATATGGGTATTTGAAATTATTCAGGCTGTTTATTTTAGAACTATTGTAAACAGTGTTTTTATTTGTTGTAGTCAAAAAAGACTGAGGCAGATGAAGAAAATGAAGAGTTTTTAAGTCCAGAATCAGAATCAGAACATGAAAGCGATAATCTTGAAAAACAGAGTAAAGCCGACAAAGGCAAAGAACATGAAGATTCAAAAAATGAAAACAATCAAGAAATTAAAGCAGAAGATGTAAATAAAGTAGTAAATGTAACTGTTAGTAAAGATTTAGAGACTAAGGATATTAAAAAAGACATAGAAAGTAGTGAGATAAAAGATGAAAAAAGCAATGAGATTATAAATGAAACCTCCCATCACAAAGAACGGCTTAGACATGAAGAATCAACTAATGATACAAAAAAAACGCAGTCAGAAGCATCTGAAGTTGTAACAGCAGCGGAAGTTGCAACACCATCTGAAATTATTACTGCATCTGAAACTATTACAACTTCTGAAGATACAACAGAAGTAAGCGAAGCTATAGAAGAACCCGTAATGATTATAACAGGAGAAGGTAATGGTGCAGATTGTGAAGGACCATATATTATTGGAGAAGAGATAACAGAAACTGTAATGTATATATTTGGAGATGGCTGGGGAGCTGAAAATTTTACAGGTAATCCAGATATTGTTGAAGGAAAAGATGCTCAAAATAAGGAAGAAGATAAACCTCTTGAAGAATGTAACGGAGAAAATCATGACACATTGTATATTAACACGAAAACTAAACTAAATAAAAACATAAAATTAAGGAGTAGTGTTAGTAAAAATGTAAATAAAAGGTCATTAAAAAAGCAATCTAATGATAGCACAGAAATGGTAAAGCTGGAGTCTAAAAAACACTGTATACGAGAATCAGAGAAATCTAATGGCTCTAGTTCTACAAAAGGAGTAAGTGATAAAAGAGATACTAGTTTAACAGATAAAAGTAGTCGTGACTGTAAAAAAGTAGATTTAAAAAGAAGTAAAAATAAAAAGAAATTTAGAGGTAAATTTAAAAAGAAACACATATTGCAAAAAGTTGAAAGTAATAATGAAGATAGTAAAGACATTTCAAACTCTGTATCAGAAAGTGAGAATTGTCTAAATAATAAAGTCAGTATTATTGAAAAAAGAAAAAGTAGTCTTTCTTCTGACCATGGTGATATAGAAAACTCAGAAAATAAAAAGGAAAAAATTTCTGATTTATCAAAAGTAGAAGATGACTTGCCAACAAAGAAATCTAGATTGGAGACAAAACAAAACAAAGATGTTACGGATTTGCATTCCAAAAAAGAAACTAGCACCTTGAAAGAAGAAGAAGATAGTAAAAATGAAACTGAGGATAACAAAGATTTCGATTTAGATGAGATAAAGGATTCAACATCAAATAGGAAAAAAATCAAACCAAAAAAAGGAAAGTTAAAAGCTAAAAAGCTGCCATTAAAAAATAGTAATGAATCTAGTAAAACCGAAATAGAGACCAATACTAAAAAGCCAAGCAAAGCTTTAAAACGGTCAATATTGGAAGCAAATGCAAGTGATAAAAATGTTGAATCTCAAAGTGAAAGTGAAGTAGAGGAACCAGTTATAAGTGGAAAGAGGCTAAAAACTAAACCCAAGAAAATCACCAAAACCGCCAGGTAACTTCTGAATTATATGTTTTTTAAATAGTAATTCAAGGAAGTAGCTTATTTTGTTATTGTTAACATTGCAATTACTAATATTACAAATTAAAATTTTAAATTTGAGTCTATATATAGTTTAGTATCTGGAAAAGTCGCCTCCGTGGTCTAGCAGTTCAGTTGTCGGGCTTGACTGCATGAGGTCCTGGGTTCGAACCCTGGGTCGGGCAACAAAAAGAAATTTGGGTTTTCCCAATTTTCTAATAAAAAAAAATGAAAAAGTTGTTCGGGATTGAATATGTGCCCGACTGGCGATATGCTTGCCACCTATCGCATTGCGGGACTTAGTGTCTTCGGCTAATCGTAGATGCCCTGGTTGTGCCTCTGCCTACCTCTTCGGAGATATGGGCGTGAAAATACTAGTATCTGGAAAAGTATAACAAGAGTCAATAAGTATAACTTGCGCATATCACTTAAGAAATAGGTGGGGGCACTACTAGGGCACGCACGACTAGCTGAAGATACTAAGTCCTCTCAATGTGAAAGACTGCAAGCCTATCTTCAACCAAGCACATATTATTCCGGGCAACATTATTTAAAAAAACAAATTTTATGTTATTTTTATATTAAAAATTAAAATTGTAATGTTGTGTGGATTGTGACTATACTTAGATAATCAGAGTGTATTAGTAAGTGGATAACAGACAAAATTAAGCAATTAGGTTTAGTGTTTAATTCAAATAAAATATTTTATATTCCACTTATGTTTTTAATATTTTGTAGAAAAAAAGTGGAAGCAAAACTCATGGCTAAGAGTTCTAGTGAGTCAGAAGAGGAAACTTTAAAAAGCATTGGTAAGTATATTAAGTAATCATTACGTCTATCTTTATTGCCCTTTATTTTATTTATAAATGACCATTTTCACTACCTATTTATATAGGGACTGGCGAAATTTTAATGTATGGAACTTCGGTTGAAAATAATGCATGTTTTATTGTTTGATCAAAACGTTTACTTTTATAAACTTTATTTTACACAAGGCCCCAAAATTAGGTGGTAGAGTTTCGCAGCGACTCGCTCGGATTGGTACTACCGCCTTACCTATTCCAGTCGCCATAACGTTAGCGCTTGCCGTTAACGTGTTCCGGTTCGGAGGGTAAGGTAGCCGGTAAGCTTACTTTTGCTGAAGGGCTGATATCCCGGCCTCAAGTTGGCAACGAACTATTACTACCGTTGTTGTCTCTAGGCGACGGGAATTTCTTACCATCAGAAAATCCGTCTGCTTGTTTGCCTTCGAATTTTAACAAAAATTTAACGAAAATCGCTCCAGTTGCTTGGGGGGTGGGGGAGTTCAGTGACATACACATGCACACAAAAACGAAATATATATATATTGACACACTTTTTAACTATACATTTATTCATTTGTTCATTTACTACAGCCCGTTTTATATTTTGACATTAGCTCTACTCACACTAGAACCCCGATGCCTCAGAAAATAAAGTTAGGTACTTAATTTCGTTACAATCGGTTCAGTAAATTCGGCGTAAATCGCGGTCATTATACAGATAGACAAAAATTTTAAAAAGTATAAAACTGTGTCCCATTGTTTCTTTTTCAGTAATTTTACTTTAAATTTTAACAAAAAAAATAGTAATTTGAAAACTAACGAAACTAGTTCAACTACAAATAGAAAAAAATCTAAGAGTTCCAATAAAAAAAAATGTACCTAAAGTATCTTCACGCCCATATCCCCGAAGAGGTAGGCAGAGGCACAACCAGGGCACCCACGACTAGCCGAAGAT
>DVZK01000526.1:0-11686 GCA_018236665.1 Calephelis perditalis | reverse complement strand
TGTTTGTATTATTTTGACGACGCGCAAAAGTATTATTTGTATGGTAAAAACGAAATAAACATTTTTCTGATTTTGACTCTGTATAAACATACAGACGATTTTTTTATCATTAATTATTAATTTATAAATGTCCGAAGATTTATTAATTTCTGAACCAACAAAGTGTTCAAATAAATTTGATATTACCTGAACTCACAATCAAGATGAGTAATTATTACGCTTAGTTTAGTGCAAATAACTTTACCAAAGACTTAACGACTAAATTTCGAACTCAGGTATAGTCTGCATGTTACACACCCAACACAGGTAGAAACGATATTAGTAAGGTATTTAATAAAAATAATATTGACATAATAGAACTTACATTAAGGCTAATAGTAACCATTGAAGTAGTGATGATAGAATATGAAGTTACATAGTAAGTATTAGACTAGATAAACTTATATATAGTAGGTAGGTACCTATTTGAGATATCCCTTGTAGCCTTACACATACATAGATGAATATTTTAATACATCCTACCTAGCTAATATAAATAAATTATAGCCAATAAGATAATAGTGTAAACTTATACCGTCGTAATTAATTGGAAATTTAATTATATGTCCAAACATTTATATCCAAAGCATGTTAAAACAATTGAAATTACTTTTCTTTTCTGAATAATTTTGTTTTTTTTTTTTTTTTTTATAGGGAAACCAACGTATTGTTATAAAAAAATAGCAGATATAATATAAAATGTGTGTTATAGAGAAATTTAATTTTAATGGCGTAAAAAAATATTGGAATCGGTTATTAAATATAAGTCTATTTTTGTCGCAAAACGAACACCTCTAGTTTTTATCATCAAATAATCTTTCAAAAAAATTAGTGTATTATAATTTTAAGAATTACATAAACTTCGATCATTTATAACCTGTAATGGTTTTTTTATTTGTAAGCTAATGAAGTGAGTATGGAAGCATTATTTGATGAAAACAACTTTAACGTATCTTGACATGTATTATGTCAGTTAAAATAATAATGTATTATGTTGTAGGTCCGCGAAGCTATGGAACAGAATTTGACGAAATGGCACCTGCATCCCGCCTGGCATACGACATCCCTCTGCCAAATTCGTCAGTCATCACTAACGTACACTTTTATTATTTGTCGTTAGAAATTTTATCGATAAGATTAGACCTATATTCTATTACTCATAATCTGGATAAAAGTTAAAATATATTATTCCTGTCAATAATATTACTGTTTATGTTTAATTGAATTTGATTACAGGTTATTTTTTTGTGATTATATAAATTTTAGACTCTGAACATAAATTGCAATATAATTTTAGAAGGGAAATATGTCTTAGACCTCTGATCTACGGGTTATCGCTAATGAGCCAATATTGGCAGATGTCAATTGCTATTATTTATTTGATGGGTTAAGGGTCTAGAGACAACGGATAGGAATATTTTTAATTTACAGAAGAATCTCAAAAAAAGTATAATTTAAGTTTGGCCATATAACCCGTAACTGTGTTTAAAAAAATTTCTTTCTACATCAATGATGTCAAATCATATCTCCGTTTTCAAAATAAAAACATATTTTATGTACGTAGACGACAGAGGCAAATAATAATAATCATTTTTAATTTAATGATGTTCTTTTCAATCAATGTGATTATTAATAAAATTCAATTCAAAATTAAAAAAATAAAATTCAAACTGTCGTATAAACGTACTTGACACTGTCATCTCAAGGTTTTTTAAAATGTGATCTACAGAGTAAACTGTAGTATAAAGTAATCATGGAGATATTAAAGGATTTTTAAACCATCTGTAAAATGTATTGCATGCATAATATTTCAAAAACATTAGACTATTTTATTAAATGGTCATGGCATTTCATTGAATTCAATTTATGGTGTTCGAGAAACAGGTCTGTTTTATTCTGTATTCCGAAAAGAAGGGGCCTGAGATATCAACACAAAGCCTGTGGCAGTAGGAGTTATTGTAAGAAAAATACTGTTGGTTAAGTTGAATGCTTCGATCCATTCACGTTCAAAATGGTATGAAGTCGACCATACCTGTGATACAATTATTAAACATAGTTTTCAATATATCTCTTTGTATATTTATTAATCAAACTATTTAGTAACGTTGTGGTACAAATGGTTCGCATTTGAATACAATTTTTCATGAATTGTAAAATTGCAAGGACGTATTGAAATTGTTTAGAAATACTTCTCGGGTTATCGTTGGGTGTAAAAAGGTGACCGAAGCACGCGGGTAGTGTAGTAGAGGTGGCGGTGATGAAGTGATAGTAAGCGTAGTATTTAACCTCGTAGCTTTCCTCTCCCTCTCCCCCACAGTCCGTCACATTAATAAATTCTTAAAGCTTTTAAAGTTTAAGCCCATTTTGAAGTTTCTTAATATGACGGTAGTTTCGTAATTTAAGAAGGGCATATGACTGGAACAACTTAGATTCTGATGACGTCATTCATTATTATCTCATTCCTTGAATAGCTTCCTTACGAGATACCTAGTAATAAAATTTAATGTATAGTTTTTTTTTTAATAACTTTCTACGAAATTGAACTTTTTGGTATGAACAATAAACTACCAAGTGTGTATATTTTTCATCAGGTAACACTAAACGCGTGGCATAGGTATAACTTTAAAAATAACATGAAGACAAAAAGTCTGTGATACTAGAAGTCCTACTAGTAGTTGTCATATGCCCTGAAGAAGCTTGATGAAGCTCGATTAGAAAATATATTAGAGTAAAGTCAATTTTGCAAAGGAAAGCCGTGTTGTGGCCGGTTGCCATCATCTGCTACGATTAGAGAGCATATCGCCGCGTGCTGTCGCCGTAGCAATAATGATACACTACTACAATTGTAAAATTGTTTTAAACATTCGAATGTGTGATAGTAGACGCAGTTGTTGTTTAGTTATTTTTAACATAAAATGATAAATAATAATTATTGTTATTGTGAGTGTAACGTTTTATCAAATAAATTTTTTCATGATAGTGTAACATTCGTATAATTTGGCGCTTGGGTCGATGGACGTGGAGATCTTTGTTTTATTAGTATGTATAAAGACTCTCTTTGTTGTACAGTTAAAAAGTAATGTAGCCGTTTTAGCTAGGGTAAATTTTTTAATAAATTAACATTACCAAATCATCACCAATATAAATGTTCAAACAGTAATTTTGTTTTAAATATTCCCGGTAGCATGATATCGCTCGATCATTTACGCGCCACCTTATTCACAAATTTTAGAATTTTTCTCATATATTGTTACAATTTTGTGAATATTCCAGTGTAGTGATCCAGCGATATTTAAAAAATACATTCACTCGGCGAAGTGGAGTAGCATATAAAATAACGGCACTAAATTCTCAGTGATGTGCCCTAATTACTAACGTGGAGTCATGACCCTAGTACATTCCACGCACAGCCTTGTGAGCCCTCTGAATGTAGACGTGTTTTTGGAACCGCACATATTTGGTAAAGTTGAATAAACTACAAAATTGGCAACATTCGCGCTCACTTCAGGGCGTTCAGAAAGACAAGCTTGGATTGTAGACGAGTACGTGTATAAGAAAATGAAGCAATGTTAATTTTAACATATATAGCATAATTAAATTTTTATCCTTAAGAGTAGGATTTCATCTAGTTGCCTTCGTAATAGTAGAGAAATTAGGTTATACCTTTTTCTCGTTAGCGTCATTTTAATGGGAAGTCAGCAGCAATCATCTAGCCTGTTCCGAGTGGACGGAAAGCGATCTGGGGTACTTCATCCCGAGCCTTCTTTTTTTCATTCCAATGAAGATTGCGCTGACTTTAGCTAGATGCATCAAGTTCATCGTTTACCTAGTCTAAGAATAAATGAGGGCCTCGAAACGAGGCTGCGTACCTGACACCAAAGAAACTAATGTTAATAATGCAATGCGTCCGCGCAGTCGCGCTGCTTTCCCGCCGGGGGATCACATTCGCACAACCTCGGAGCAAGGTCTCCGACGTAAGACAACCCGGCTGGCTCATTTCGCATTTGTAATATATTTTAGAATAGGATACCACAAGTTCTAGTCAGCTTTCATGGATCTCTAATCTGGTAATCTTAATCGTATACAGTTACATTCTTCTGTTATTAGAGTTCTATAGGTAATGTTCTCGTGTTCAAAGGAAGTCGCTATTGCGCCCCTCGATCACCCACGCCGGGTTCGATCGCTCTTTATCAATTTCAATATTACATATAATAATGCATAGATATTTTCATAATCAATAGATTGCATATTGTTATTGGATTGCTAATTTTGTATAAGTACACAATTAGTATAGTTTATATACTTATGTGTCAATTCTTATAGCATTTTATTACATTACAGACGATAGCTAGTAAGTGTTAAAGGTAAACCAAATAACAGTGTTGTTTAATAAGCTTACGTAACCAGTTGTGTTAATCGTTCAATTTATGAATTAATGTATAATATTTATATTTATATTCAAAAGTAACAGTGTAACAGATTGTCAAGGTACAAAACTTCAAAGATTTTATCTACTAAATGTCCAATTTATCCTGTCGAAATTCAACTAATATGTCGAAATCTAAATTTTGGTTACTTCAAACATTTTCAGTTTTCATCCAACTTTGTTATATGCCCACTGTCCGTCTTTTACAATTTTTCTACCCAAAAAATAAAGTAGAACGTCATCTAAAATCATTACTCCTTTGACGAAAGGTCATTCATTCACTTGGGGTTTTTTTAAACATTCGTGGTCAAAATCAAAACTTGATTGATCAGATTTCTGCTCTGAATTATCAGATCAAATTGAGAGATATATAATTTTTCTCCGCTTGAGCTGCAGAAATCAAGGTGCAAAATTGCAATTGAATAGCTCATTCTTGACTTTTGCATAAGTTTATAGAAGTTATCAAGGCACTGAAAGCTCTACTAAAGCTATAATGGTAAAATTGGTAGCTTATATGCAATGGAAACAAGCGAAACAAATAGCCCTATTATCAGAGCAAATAATGTCGTGCTGTCACAAATTTTGTTTTAATTTTTTATCTTGACAATCTGGTATACCTACAAACCAACAATGGTACACTCGATAAAATATTGTACAAAGATACACATATTCCATTTACATATTTTAACGAGTGTACCCAAAAAGTAGACTTCTACTTGTATTTATCAGAATTAAATTGGTAGTCCTGTTCAATGAATCAAAATCTTTAACTTTTAAGCATCACTGCTTGGTGAATTTATTGGACAACGAACACAAAAATGTATATTTATAAGAGTAACAATAAACCAGCTATGAGGTAACATCTTAGTTTAAGACGTGTTCACTACAAGGCACCTTAAACTATAAAGTTGGAATTGCCCATTTTTGCGGACGTCTTTAGAAACCTATTTTCATTAGTGATACAGTTTTAAGCTGTTTTATTACTTGATATACATTGTATGAACATGTCAATCTTCGTGAGTTAGAATAAAGTAGTGCTTTAAATTAAACACAAACCGTTAATATATTTTAACAACTCTTGCCTTGTGTTTGTACAGCGTTCCGGTATTTTAGAATCAATACCACGTGTATCCAGTTTATACTCTATGGATATAAAATAAATAGCATCAAACAGTATTAAAGAACTTATTACGTCACCAAAATTATATATAAAAACTTCAATTACACCAAAAATAATATGTTTTAAAAGGGATAACTAATGTATTCCTTTCGTTATCCATTATTGAAGTATGTTATAACGAATTTGTCTTCCAGATTTAACCAGATGAACCATCGCTCGTTTACCTACAATTTATCCCTCTGTTAGTCCAAATTTTATAAGTTACAAATACTTTACTTGACACGCTTGGATTTTTTTTATGACACATTGAAGGTCATTGTCTCCTTTTTTAACCATATTCAATGTCATTTTTTATTTTACAATAGTTTAACTATTTTAGTTTAGTTTAACCTTTTAGTTTAACTATTTAAATGGAAATAACAAAGATGTTTCATTCAAATGAAGCAGAAAAGGAGTAAAGTAATAAGTACGCATTTTTACCCGAACGCGCAGTATAGGCACAAGGCAAGGGTAACTTTAACAAACAAAACCTAGAGTCGCTAGACTTAAACATATGCTTCGTTCTTTCGATATTGTCAATGTTGCTTAGCGTTGAACAAGATTATTAAATATATTTCTTACCTATTCTAAAAATGAAGTGTTAAGATGTTTTAATCATGTTATTTTGTACTTGTTTATTTTAGTCGAAATGTTTACATAGTTATTACCTTTATAAGTTGTATTCGGGTATTTGTAAATTGCCTGCTTGTGAAAAAAGGTAAATGATATCTTATAGCCAATATCCTGTAATCTTGTAAAGGGTCACTATTATGGTTAAAGTTATATTACGAATTACCATTGAGAATACTGAACACATGTAAAATTCAATTTAGAATTGTTTTATAGTCATTCTGTACGTAGGTTATCAATCTGAAGTTCTCTCATAATTATAAAATAAACGGTGTTTTCTGCTGTGAGTATGTTTGTTTTTACAGAATCCTTAATTGGCAAGTCTAAATTGTGACATGAAAAAGAATCCTATTACCTATATTTACTAATATTATAGAGCTGAATAGTTTGTTTGTTTTTTAGTATTGGCAAAGATGTATTAAATATTACTAATCTCTGGTATTGGATAGCCCATTCATCGAGGATGGCTATATATAATCACGCTAAGACCAATAGGTTGGGAGCGCCAATGAAGAATGTTTCAAAATCCGGGATTTTTTTTTCTATTGCGAGCCGTACTTCTTCACCTATATAAACGAAATCGTGGGTTAAAGTTAGCGTTATGTAAAGAAAAAGGTGTGTGTGAACCTTAATTTTAGAAGACATCTTAATTATTTATTTAACCTTATGAAAAAGTCTGACGAGTCTGTGAGTGAGTCTCTTTGTCTGAGGTATCATCATAGCTCTTTACCAAAAGTGCCGATTTGTCGTGGATGCGGTTTTTTTTTTTATTGAAAGCTGGTGTGATCAAGATGGTTCTTATCTATAATTTACAGGTTTTGTTGGGGGCTATGTCAAGTTTTTAATTTTATGATTATAATAACTATCTCCTAGTTAATGGTGTGTGGTACTTAATTAGTAAGTAGGAACCTACATTAATAAAGTTGGTCATCTTTTACGAGTTGTACGGCAACTAAAATAGCGTCTAAAATTTATTTTTTAAGAAATTTCCTCATACTGTCTTCGTGTCATGGTTGACGTTCGTGATAAACTTTGAATCTACAGAAACGATTTTGATAAAAAAACACTGCGTCGAGAGTGGAGTGAATCGTAGAGAGGAGGCCGTAGGCAACAATTACTAATAGTACTCAAAAATAAAATTGAAAATTTAAGACATATTTTTACTTTTCAATCTGAGATGACAAATTACATGCAATTATTTAAATTTTGTATAATGATAAATATATTTGAATAATAATAATAAAGCTATTCTTCTTTTAATAAATTTAATTCATATGGTATTCAGATATCACATGCGGATTATAGAAGGGACGGTAGAAATAAAATTAAAAATCAAAATCTCCACTTCGCGGCGAAGGATTTTGCTCTTGTGAGATGTTAGTTTCGTTTTCCGTCAATCCTGTTGAGGCAAAAAGTTGCAGGTACAAAATAAAGTAATTATAAAAGTAATAAGTACATCAATATATAGCCATGCCACATGGATTTTATTATATTCTGTAGAGAATTTTACTGGAAGAAAAAAATATCGATTGTCTCAGCCGATAAACCCCCTGAGTTCCCCAGGTACAACTCTGTTTTGATTTTTTTTTGTATATCCATCCATTAAACGGGTAGGGCTAACGTGATTAATGATAAAGCATAAAAGAATATCACGTGGGGAAGGAGGGGAAGTCGTGAGGTACCACGAGTATTATTTTTGATATTGGAAAGCAAACAAGCAGACGGATTTCCTGATGGTAAGAAATTCCCGCCACCTAGAGAACCCAAAGGCTGTAATGGAGCGTTGCCGACCTGAGGCCGAGATCTCAGGCCTCGAGCAAAAGTAAGTTTACCGGCTACCTTACCCTCCGAACCGGAACTCGTCATGACGTTATGGCGGCCTACCTAATATACGGTATTCTATCTTCATCCAAAGGGGCGAAAATGCGTTTACACCTACGAGACTCAAGTTAGGTATGCACTCGGTACACATTATTCGCGGTTGCGCCGTAGTGACGAGCAGTCGATGTAATAACGTTTTTTTTTAATTTTGTAAGTTGTAACCAATAAATAAGTGTGCAATTTGTGGGTGTTATTTTGGTTTAATAAGTCCAAGTATTTACTTATATGGCACAGTTATGGACTAAGTATACTGTGCTGTTTTTGTTCTGTCTTTGATTTTTAGAAATTCGCTTCAAGCTATTTTATTCTTTTTTTATGCATTTTTATTGAACACTAGTCGACCTGACGAACTTCGTACCGTAACTTAATTCAAATAAAGAATCGAGTTAGACTGCTGTGTATTACATTACCGTGCCAATAGTTATAAAAAAAACACGTGACGACCCACGAGAAAAATATTTTATTGATTGCTATTATTATTATTTTTAAACGCGAAACCATTTTCAAAGTTCGAATTGTTATACTACAAAATGTAAACAATTTTGAACATTGATTATTTTTTGTTTTAAGCAAGTAAATAATTTTGATATAGCAAAGCAGTTATTTTTTATTAAAATATACGGATTTACTTTTATTTAAAATGATAATAACAGAAATAAATATAATTGAGTCCTATTGATACAGTAAAATCAGACCGACAGAGACAGGGTTTTATTCCTAACTTAGAATAGGATCATTTAATTTTTTTTAATGAAATTAGTATGTTTTTAAATTAAATTAGTTTATTTGTTGATGAAAATTAAGTAATTTTATGTTAAGTTTATAACATTTAAGGTACTCTTCATCAATGTGGCATGACCGATTGATACCCTGTATAGTAAACTTTATTACCATTTAGCAAATGATCCCTATCTGCCGCGGAATTGATATCAATTTGAACTACCAGAGAAGTTTCTTTAGCGGTATCAGATTTCAAACTCACTGTGGAGTTTTCTTCCAATCTTTTCTTATTCTTTACTTGTTTCTTAGTCCGTTTGATTTTTAATGTGTTTTCTTCACTGTCAGAGAACTCTGTTGGTAAATCTACATTAAATTTCCTTTTAAAATAATTTTGATATCTTTTCACCTCGGCTCTATTAACTTTAGGAGTCAAAATCGTGCCTTTATATCTTGCTAGAAAGCTAAACTTTGCGAGACGAGAAGTTAACTCGAGCTTTACCGCTTGATCTGCTTGAGTTATAGCTGCTTCTAAGCGCTTCTTACATTTTTTATTCTCTAAAGATCTTTGTAGATTTTTTTTACTACCTGCGTATGGTCGTAATTGAGATGGAGCTATCCAAGCTCGTGTTACTTCTTTTGAATCAAAAAATACAACATTATAGTGAGTCTGAAAAGTTTTTAGTTAATTTAAATTTAAGGCATAAAGATCAAAATCTAATTAAAAATCAGTAGGTACATTTCTTTTGGTTTGTTTGTTGGGATATAAATTGATAGAAAAACAAGAGTTTCTTCGTCTAAAGGCCTATTTGATGCTTACTATTTTCTGCGACCAAACTCAACTGTCATACTTATAGAAGTTCACATTTTTCATATTAAGAGAAGTAAAAAAATGAGAGGAGTTGCATGACATTAAGAAACACACGTCACCCTTATACACTAAAGATGTAAGTGGCGTGTTGCCATCGAAGCCTATTAGATATTTGATAAGCTTACCAGCTACACCTTACATGGCGTACAAGCTTGCCTATTGACAAAAACTAACTGATTTAAAATTACCATGTCTACTGAAATTAATAGGTACAGGTTTTTATTTTACACCGTTTACGAAATTGATACTTACGTTGATCATCACTAGCGAATGCAATCTTGAACCATGATTGCTATTCAAGATCTTGGCGTCTTTTTTCTGAATCAAGATTAGTCAGTTCGAGATCTTGTTGAGATTCAGGTCGAGATCTTGGTTGCGAATCAAGATTTTCAGGATTTTCAAGATTGAGCAGAATAATTAAAAAATATGGTTTTTGTATTAAATTCTGCAAATTGATAGTAACCAGTAATTTAATATTATGTACTTAATATAATTTTCAAATTAAAAAACTTTGTATAAACACAATACAACGTTTATTTTAAAAATGAACAAGAAACTATATACGTTTTAGTGACTTAAATGAAATAATGTTATTAGATCACAAATTATAATCTTTAATTTACGTAATTTGATAAAGAACAAAATGTTTACACGTACTTATGACATTACGCGCGCTCAATCTGAAAATCTCGAAATCTTGTTACAATCTTGGACTGTTTTCTCAAGATCGCGAACAGGATTTCAAAATCAATATTGATGGCTATCAAGATTTATTCTTGGAAAATCACTCAAGATCGTGATGGAATCTTGATCTTGCAAAATTTGCAATTAAAATTATGTGTAAAATGCCCCCTGATTGAATATGTGCCCAATTAGCGATAGGTTTGCGACCTAATCGTGTGGAGGTACTAAGCACTTTCTGCTAATCGTGGGTGCCTTGGTTGTTCCACTGCCAAAGTCTTCAGGGATACGGGCGTGAAGGTATGTTTTTACTTTAAATTAAAAAAAAATCTTTATTCAATACTTACTATTAACTTGTTTTAATTGGCTTAGTGTCATTTAGACCGTGACCTTTAACTAGGTGGTAGAGTTTCACAGTGACTCGCCAGGATTGGTAGGTACCTACCACAGCCTTTCTTAGGTACTTCTGGCGTCAGAAAGTAAGAGTGCTTGATATTTAGGTGTTCCGTAAGATAAGAAATCCGGTAAACTTACATTTACAAAAAACTTAACATCCCAGGTTCATGTTAGTAACGCATCACTAATATATTTCGTGCGATTAGGTGACAACTACCTCTTAACGTATACGTACATATAATAATTATCCGTCTAACGTAAATTTGCTATTTAAGCTTTTTGAACGTTAAAAATAATCCAGATTGCATTGTTATTTGATTGAAACTTGCCTGCAATTTTTCAGGTTAATCGGCTTCTTAGGCTATGAATTTCGGTCTAAGGCGAAATCCATTTAAAACTCACGTGATGCTTAGTGATGTAACAAACTTCGTTAAAAAATTTAACGAAATTAAAAATTTTGACACTTTGATGGTATTTAAACGTGAAATTAGCCGCAACGTTTTCGTTTCCATCCATTTCTTAAAACATCTCCAAAATTTTGTTCCTTTAGAAACGTAAAATTAACCTTGTAAACTTATTCCAGTTTACATTCCTGTCAATGCTGATATCTTGCTAAAATTAATTCTTTCTAAAAAAACTAAAATTCACACGAAAATCGTTTCTTATTTTAGGACCCACATGATGACTGTTAATTACATATTAACAATTTAATTTATTAGTTTAAGATAATAATCGTTGGCATAACCACATACCTAATGTTATGGGAAAATGTAACATTTTACATATTGTCAGATATCAACATGACTGTAATATTTTGCTAAAAATGTAACACTTTAGAAATTGGTATCACTGAGTGCAATTCCAAAACTCATAAAAAATAAGATTT
>DVZK01000525.1:0-11687 GCA_018236665.1 Calephelis perditalis | reverse complement strand
CAACTAAATATAGTATTATGTATTTAGTCAGTAAATAAATTTTAAAAAAAAAAACAGAGTTTAGACAATTTTACACAAGCTATCTGTTCAGGGATTAGAATACGACTGAATATCTGATGGGATATTCCTGATCGGCTAGAATGGCCAAAGGGTGAGAGCTGACATAGTCTATATCCCATGTATATATAGATATATAACAGTACGAATATCACTCTAAAGTCAAAAGGGGTTTGTGCAGTTAATTAACCCCGTCAGATGATACGGGAGATACTTTGTGCCATAGTTAAACCCTTGCATTAAGTATCTAATCTCTGTGCAAAACCGATTGTAAATACGCATTCCAACTAAGGTGACCTTGGAGGGAATTTTAAATGAATAAAAAAGACGTGTGGCACTCGGAGACTGCCGCAATAAAGTTATTGCATAAGCAGGCATGAGTCACCAGATTACCGGGCGAAGAGGGGGATTATGCATGCGCAGTAACGCCGATACACCAATGCCACCCAGAGGCGAGTTGCTCAACTGAAGAGACAAGCGTGATCGAAAAGTTATTAAAAGTTTTAGTTAGTAGTAAAAGTAATTAGTATTCAGCGAACTAAAACTAAAAAGTATCACCGCTGTGCCGGTCAGAGTGGGTGTGTTAGGTTATTTTCGTTACGGAATTTTTGGATTCGGTCTCCACGCTCAAAGCCCGCGATAGAATCTATGCAAAAGCTTAATAATTAGCCCTGGAAAAGTTACACAAATTGAATCTAACCTCAAAGTAAGCAAATTATATACTTTTGTTAATGATGTTAGTCAACGATTCTAATGCATAGAAATACTTAAATTGATACCAGAATAAATTTAACGATCTCCCAGACCCGGAAATGCAGACATCTAAATGTTCCATTGGGGATCAAACCTGTGCCTCGCGATTAGTCGGTCGAGTTAGGCGTGTACGCTAGCCCTTTTGACCAGAGAGGCGATCAATATTTTTTTTGATTATGTGCAAGTTTCTTTAGTATTTGATATATGTGTGTGTGTATTTAATAATGATAGCATCTGCTATAAAGTACATACCTGATATAAAATAACGGGGACTAGTTCATAAACTTGTGAAAGAGTAAGTTTTAAAATGATCTCAACGTGGGACAGTCGTATACATATTTTTATTGTCATTCACATTTTGTGGTTACCCAAATGGGATTTAAGGCCAAGTTTAAATCACTAATAAGGCAGAGAAAGTATCCACATAATTCGCACTGCCACTCATGGATGAGATGGAACTCTTAAATTACACCGCACACGGCAAATCTCCATTTATTTTATTTAAGCAAGATTCAATTACTATCTTTCAAATAATTGCCTAGCCTTAGGGTCTAGTCGGAGAGAAATAAAAATGTAATTGCTTATTGTCAGTCCGTAATGAGAGTTGGTACACCGCGGATATGAAAACAATAAAAGAATAGCATTGAAAGACATTAAATTTATAATAATGCGGGTAAACTTAAATTCAAAGATTGTAAACAGAAATAAGTATATGTAGTAGTACTATTTAAATTATGCGCTTCGGCTATATTCGTCAAGCTTCGGAAATCCGAATGTATTTTAAAGATATCTATAGGTATAGAGTCGTTATTACATAATTAACCATATTTTCGCTTGAATTTAGATAAGGTTAGCCAATTTAAAAATAAAAGTTTAAAGTTTAAAAAGTGTAAAGCCGAAGCGCATAATTTAAATAGTAATACTATATACTAGGTTCATTAATTTGCTAACTATTCATTAAAATGTATAGATTTAAAATCTTTAAAATTAAACTATTTTATAGAATAACTTTACAGTGCATCAATATACAAAACAATAAATACACCAAAATTAAAACTTAAAAACGAAGCGATACACAAAGCATAAAATATGCCCGATTTCATAAATAATTTGCTAAATACCAAATTATTTTTGACTAAATAAGCAGACATATCTATTCAAATTAAAATTATATGATGTAAAGCTCAAACTCGAGAGCGGCTCTACTAATTAGGCTATTTTTTAATCATTTTCTTTAAGGCCGGTTGCAGAGAAAATAAGACATCAATTTTTCCCATACATACTGATATCAGCTATCAATGCTGGCATTACGAAATTCCCTGGTCAAAAAGTATGAAATTATTCAAGGAGTCGAACCTTTGCTAACATTTTAAAGAACTCAATTCCATACTTTGTTAAAGTAAACGGCATTTTAACTTTTGAAAGTAATGTCGGAATCGAACCAAGGCTTACAGTTTTTTAGAACACAACTCCGTACTTTGTTAAAGTATATGGCATTTTGAATGTAATGTCACAATTAATGTTATTAGGCATGCCAACTTCATGTGAAAACCAGGATGCAACAATTTTTTTTTTATTTTCTTCGGGGTAATTCCATACGAGAAGTAAAATAAAATACCTAGACATAATAATAAGTACAAAAAGTGTATTTTTACACATTTGTAAAGTGTTATTGTATTTTTATTATATTTATCATAGTGTATTTTTACACAACTTTACACTTTATGACATTTAACATGACAACTATTAGTAGGTTCTTAAGTTACTTTTTAAATTAATGTTTTGATTAAGATTTGGTACTTTTAGGGTATTTTTATTTGCAACACAAAACGTGCGTGCATGCATATTATGTTCTTGATTGATTAAGATGTTTTTCGTCCTACACACACTCCAAAAGAAGCACCTATTTAAATGTCCTGAAAACGGGCCGTCCCGCAAGTAGAGGGGCACAAATAAATTAAAATGTGGCACAAATAACAAAATTTAAACCTATTAATTAAAACAAAAATGACAATGATAATGAATGAAGAGACCCAAAAGTCAAAAATGTATCTTCAATATATAATATACATTTACACACATAATACATACACACACATACACATGCTTATATATCATACCGTAACTGTAATCAGGGTCATACAATAGGCATTATCTAGTGCTGAAAAGAAATGGTGTTCTTCACTTTCCGCTTTAAATGATTTGAATTAAAATACCAATAAATACTAAAAGCTATTAATCCAAACTCGGTATATTGCACTGACACAAATCTATTTCGTTACATTTTTTATTTTGCGTTCATTTGTCAGATGTTTTTGTTAAGATAGTCTATAGCCATAGATCTGGGTCGGTCAAACTCTAAGTACGAACACTTTTACTTAGAGAGATCGTCGATTATTAATTTTATTTTGAATTGATCTTCAGTTAGAAATACACTTAACCGATTTCTGTCAGGGTTTTGTATTAGACGCATTACAGTTTTTGCTGAGGTGTGAATTGAGATTCTCTTTTAAGTCGAGATAGTAATAACTGACCTATTTTTCCATTATGATTTACAAGGTCAAATTTATATTTGTTACATCTTATGTTCTTGGAGATCCATTCATTAAATATGACATTTATTACACTACAAATTACACATTTTGACCTAACCTCAAAGTAGGTTTTTGTGCTACTTTTATACAATAATGGTCCTCAACTAACGTAATAGTGAGTAAAGAAGAATGTCACTTTAATGTTATTTTATAGATGTAACTAATACACTATTATTACAATCACGTTGGTAAGTATCCAAGGGATCGCGCAAACTAGGGCTGGCCGCAGCGTGAGCACAATAATCCGCTCAGATCACTTTCATACATTTTTTATGCACACTACAACGGGCCGCATCGTAGCGGATTTTTCCGAGACAGGTTTTTGCGCTGCGCCCCTACGCGGTAGGAGCAGAAGGATCTAAGGTTATGATGGGTTCCAAGTTACAATCGCTTCCAACCCCATATTTCACGACGCAATTGGTTTCCAAGCGCCACCTGCAGTTAACGGAATACTCTATAAGTGTGATATGTCACTAACCCTTTGGTAGGGGGAGGCAAGAAAGATCTGGATCCTCCTGCACCTGACGCGTTGAATTCAAATTTTAAAAGGGGTTGTTCTAGAAAATGCAGTTGCCAAAAAGCGGGCATAAATCTGTAACGGCTGCCTAGAAGCTTGTACTAATGGAGCCCCCGTCGAAGTTGATGATAAAGATGACGAATATAATGTTTAGAATAAAAATTTGTACATAAAACGATATGCTTTCTCATTTTATTGATTTTTAGTACTCTGTGTCTCCTAA
The DNA here is from genome assembly GCA_018236665.1 of Calephelis perditalis. NCBI lineage: Eukaryota > Metazoa > Arthropoda > Insecta > Lepidoptera > Riodinidae > Calephelis > Calephelis perditalis. The sequence goes on along the minus strand of DVZK01000525.1, from coordinate 7,543 downwards.
AGTTTTGTAAAGCCATATATTATAGGAAATTTAATGCAGATAGTTAATGTAATAGAAGCTAAAAAGATATCCGTATTTTTTGAATCAGAAGAAAACAACTTAAAATGAACGCCTTTCCCCCTTCCCCCACTGTTGGCTCGTGTACCACCCTGGAGGACTTTTAGTACATTCATCTAGCTATCCTAAGGAGTAACAGTACCAACTTTCAAAACTAAATTAATTAATTGGTCCGAATTTCCTAATTTTTCCAGACTGTTAACAACAACGCATTTATCAGTCCGAGATTCCCAACACCTTATTCAAGCAAAGGTCAAGTGCTCGAACTTTTCTCGACCTTTGGGTAAATACATGCATATACGTAATGCATTATTCATAAATACATAATCAGTAAAATAAGTCAACCAGGCAGTTTATAAATACCGTTTACTATATGATAAAAACTACTCCAATTTCTATTAGATAGAAATCCAACAGTTTTGCATCTAAAAGTGGATCAATACTTATTAAACATCAGAAAAATGAGTTTTAAAAAGAGTTTTTCCATAAACTTATATTTCCTTATATGTCATGGAAGACCATCTTACGGAAAAAGTAAGTTATGGTATGTGCTCGTTAAGTAATAATTTCTAATAAAATTACTTTTATTTAATGAAAGTAGATATCTTTGTATCTATACTTTTACAAAGGCTTTAGAAGAGGCAAACCTGTACATTGAGATGTTAAAATAATTGGTGCAGGTGTCTAAAAATACAGAGTGAGGCAGTAAAATAAATTTTAATTTTTTTTCTGTCTGTCTGCTTGCCTATCTGTCAGTTTGTCTGCCATTATGTCTGTCTATTTGTGTTCCAACTGCGATTTACAACAGACTCACTAAATCGATCATGAGGAAGTTTGGCAAGTACGTGCTCTAAGATTCGGGAAAGACCGCTTTGTATCACGTTTGCTAAAGGAGTTCTCACTGAAAAGAAATGTAAATTAGTCAGTAATTTATTTTCGCATAGCCTAATTTTATTTATTTGATTTTTGTTTTGTATAACATGCCTTACAGATTGTCCCTTTTTTTCCAGTCACAAGTTTGAACTCATCATCATCATCAGCCGGACTGCCACTGCTGAACCTACGCTTATAGTTTTGAACTCGCGTGCATAAAACAATTACCAGTGACCAAATCACTTGAAATTCAGAATGTAGAGAAACATTTGAAGATCCAATAGTCCACCTTGTACATATACATCTTTACGCCATTTTATCGCTTCTGTGGTATAGCGGTTCAGTTGTTAGACTTGACTGCATGAGGTCTCGGGTTTGAATCCTGGGTCGGGCAACAAAAAGAAAATTGGGCTTTTCCAATTTTCTTATATGTTGCTCGGAATTGGATATGTGCCCGGTTGACGATAGGCTTGCCAACTATCACATTGTCGGACTTAGTGTCTTTGGCTAGTCGTGGGTGCCGTAGTTGTGCCTCTGCCTACTTCTTCGAAGACAGGTGCCTGAAGATACCATTTTTATATTTTTTAATAATACCTAATTTATTTATTGTTGCCAGACCCAATAGAAACACATCCGAACGTGGGACTGCTGCCAGAATCATGTGGAAAGATCAATGGTGACCGTATCATGGGCGGCATGACCGCAAGCCTCAATGAATTCCCTTGGATAGCCCTAATATCGTACAGGAAAGGTAAATTACTTTTTTTTAACTAGTGGTCTTTTGGGGTCTTGTTTTAAACAACTACGTCTTTCCTACATACATACATATATACATATCTTCACGCCAAGTCCCTTACGGGGTAGGCCGAGAATATCGAGTGCCAAACCTCACGATCCTGACAAACCTCTCTGGCTTCCATCACATTCATTAATTACCCTTTTCATACAATCACACCGGTTTCGGAGAAATTTCGGTCCTTCCTATGATTAATATCCGAGATTTCAGTAACTGTAATTACAAACTTTGATTTTTATTTTAAAATATTAAATAGCAAATACCAAATTTTAAAAGAGAGCTATGCTCGGTGTTTCTCTGCGAGATATGATCGGTAATTCAGTGATCCGCAAGAGAACGAAAGTAACCGACATAGTTTAGAGAGTCAGCAAGCTGAAGTGGCAATGAGCAGGCCACATTGCTCGCAGAACGGACAACCTTTAGGGAAGAAAGGTTGTCGAGTGGCGGCCCCGCACCGGAGGACGTAGTGTTGGACGACCTCCCACCCGGTGGACTGATGATCTGGTCAAAGTCGCGGGGAGTCGATAATACAAGCGGCTGGCGACCGTGTTTTGTGGTGCTCTTTTGGGGAGGCCTATGTCCAGCAGTGGACGTCCTCCGGCTGATGATGATGATGATGAGTTAGAACGGTTAATGTCTGTCGGATCAGCTACTATATTGTCTTATCAAAACTTGGATTAAAAACGGATTCGAATAATTTTACTTTTACAATATTTTTGAAATTTCAAGGAACGTTCGAAAGATAAGAAAATAGGAGAAACTACAAGAAAACGAGGAAAACATTGAAATATTTTTGTGTACAAACGGGTAGTAGTTGCTTACGGGCAGTACTTGCTAGGCAAGTGAACTTCGTTTCACCGGATCGGCTGATATAAATATAAAATGCTTTTATACATACATACATACCCTATTTTAAGAAACGTTTATATAATATAACCCAAATAGACATAGCCCTAATATCGAACAGGAAAAGTAAATTACAATTTTCTTAAAAGTAATGGTCTTTTGAGCTCTTGTTTTAAATAATTACGTCCTTCACACCAAGTCCCTTACAGGGAAGTTTGTATGAAAAGGATAATGAATGTGATAGAAGCTAGAGCGCTTTGTCAGGATCGTGAGGTTTGGCACTCCATACTCTCGGCCTACCCAGAAAGGAACTTGGCAAGAAGATATGTGTGTATATATGTATGAAGTATGTATGTGTCCAATCCCAGGCAACGTTTCCTTAACATTAAACATCCCGTCAAACTTCGTTTAACCCTTTTGGTTTGTATGGGAGAACTTAAAATTTTGTTCTACCTAGTTTCCTAGCAGTTTTTGCATTTTTCTTATCTTTTTAACATTCCCTAGACTTACACAAATAGTTCAATAGGTACCAAATTTAGCAAAATCGGTCCAGCTGTTTCCGAGTTTTAGCAAGACTAACGAACAGTAATTGGTTTTTATATAAGAGAAGATTATTAAGATTACAGTTATTTTTTCTAAGTAATTATAAGTTGCGTAGTAATATGCAAATGGCAATGAGATTACAGTCCTCACAAAGACCAGATGTCATTTCCAAATATTTTTAACTCTTCCAAATATCTTTAATGTACCTCTTGTGGTGAGTCTTGTAGAGTTAGTTAACGAGGTCAAAACGAAAGAACGATCACTATATTAGAATGAGCCACCAGTGTTTGGAAATTATATTAATTCTTTGTTAGGAGTGCAAAACTACAGCTTCATGATAATATGTCAAGATGATTTTTTTAGCAGATGACGACATCGCATTTGAATGTGAGGGTAGTGTCTTAAATTCACGCTACATATTGACAACAGCACACTGTGTTCATAAAAAGGACATAATGGGAGTCAGAATTGGGGAGTACGACCTCAGGACCCGAATAGACTGCCAGGGAGAACCTCCATATATTGTTTGTGAAACACAGATACAGGTAATTTCTTTGTATTTAGGATAAGAATAGTGAACAAGCTAATGACTCTCCTGATGGTGAATGACAACCATTGCTTATAACACCAGAGATGATGCAGATGCATACCCTTCAATTCCGTAAAAAGCTAGAATGGTGAATACTGCAGTTATATAAGCAAGAGCAGGTACAACAACTGTTGCAATTACAACTGCTGTAAATCGCTCTTCTATCTAATTATGACTGACAAAACTAATAGTATGATTATTAAATTTGAATTCCTGAATCGCTAAAAGCAAAGATTTGGGTTATTTGTTCATATATTTATTAAAATTACATCATCTGTGAACAACAAAAGATTCTATTTAAGATGATGTCAAAACAGACAATAAAATATGAAGAAAAGGTTTGTTGATATAGTTTAAGAAGATATAGTATGAGTAGTAGTAGTTTAAGAAGGTATAGTATGAGAGTAGAATGTATAGTATGGACCCTTTATCGATGCTGGAAACTTTGTGAAGTGGAGAAGGAAGAGAAAAGAAACAGTTTCTGGGTTTCTAAGATCAACCATAAGAAACTAGGACAAACACCATGTTCATTATGATGATGGTTAATTTATAATACTCTCCGCCTACTATGCATGCGACTTGGTGTGAAAGCAAATGGTGTGAAATAAGTTTACCGTATTATAGGTTATATTTACAGGACATGCGTGTTGAAGAAAAAATTCTTCATCCCGAATTTGAAGCACCTAGACAAAATGACATCGCTTTACTGAGACTGGCAAAAGATATCGACTTCTCTTACAGTAAGTTTTCAGTCATATGGTCACGAATTTGTTTCTCCAATATCCAAAATAAAGATTTTCTGACGGTAATAAATTTGCGCCTATATATGATATCAAAAATAGTAATGATGCGTTACATACCGGAAAATAGATGTTATACCCCTCACGAAAGTCTGTAAGGTAAGCCTAATGACTACTACATTTTCTGCAATTGCAACAACCACACCGTCGCCAAATACCGTTGTTATGGTGTCAACTAACAGGAATAAGTAAAATGGTCAAACCGAACCAGGCGATTTGTCATAAAACTTAATGGGTAGCATACTTAAATTTTAAAATAAAACGATGATCTGTTTTGAGAGTATCTTCTTATTAGAAAAACTACGTTGCTATTGCAATTGTTGTCTTTTATTGTTTTATTGTAATGTTGTTATTGTAATTATTTTATTGTAATCTTTTAGTGAATGGGAAACATTGGGTACTTATAAAAATAGGAAAAAGTTATACGAGATGTATTATGGGAGAACTTTCAGTCACAGTATGGTGTTTAAAGAATATGCTGAAAAAATATTTCAAAAAGCTTGTAAGATTGTGTAGTATCAGCCATTGCATTTGAAACTGAAGCTAAAGCTCTCAGTTAATCACCCAGTGTCGATGAGTGTAAAAATAGTTTTGAATTTTCGTTTGTTGATGCGTCAGATATAATTAAAGTCTTTACATCGTTAAAAATTAAAATACGTTAGACTTATGGGGACATTCTTTTAAAATTCTTACTTCAGTAATGAATGTTACTCCTCCATATTCAGCTGTAATATTTAACTGTTGTGTTTCAAATGGTGTAATTTCTGATCTAATGAAACTTAGTAAAGTTACATCTGTATTTAAATCTGGAAGTTCTGATCCCTCCAACTACTGACCTATCTCCATTCTGCCTAACCTGAGTTAAATATTTGAAAAAAATATATTGAATCAAATGTTACTAAATTTTAACAAATTAGGATTACTTCATAATGAACAGTGTGGTTTTACAAGGGGCAGATCAACAGTAGGTGCTGGTTCCACACCAAAATTCTCAGGATACAATCGGGTAATTCTGTGATTTGTCCAAAGCATTCGATTGCGTAAGCCACTACACATTAATCAAGAAACTGGGCCGTTATGGAATTAGAAATAAGGCACTCGATTTTCATCTCTTATTTGAATGGGAGAATGCAGAAAGTTGTGATTCATGGTAAAAATCGACAGGTGCTGCTGGTACGATGGGTGTCCCCCACGGCTCTATTCTTGATCCATTTTTGTTCCTTGTATATTAATGACTTACCTTACTACGTAAAAGACAAACACGAAATTGTATTGTTGTAATTGATGACACTTCACTTATATTTAAAGTGAAAAGACAACGGTAAGTATGACGAAACGAATAATTTGATAACAAAAGTTATATATAGATATTATAGATTACACTGGTTCAATATAAATAATCTTTTTTTGAATTAAAAAAAATGTATTTAATTTTCAATGCCAACTGTGGGGCAAGTAGATACCAACATACAACTTATCGGAAACAAGTTGGACCTTGTAGATTCTACTACAGTTTTAGGAATAACAATTGATAAAATATTTGCAAAAGGGCCCACAAATTGATAATCTGCAATTTAATTAAGCTAAGCAGCGTATGCTGTTAAAAATGATATAAGTAAGTGATTTTGAAACCGCTACGATTATTTTCATATTATTATTTCCTATTTATATTAGTTATTTTCACAGCATCATGTCGTATGGCATTCTTTTCTGAGAAGTACAGCCGAAGTAAATACTATATTTATTTTAAAAAAGAGAGCCATAAGTGTAATTTATAACCTAGAGTTTCCCCGAGAGAAAAAATCAAAGAAATCAAAATTCTTACTGTAGCATTCCACTATTATTTTAAAATTTAATTCATGTTCAGAGAAATTCAAGTTCAATAAAAAGAAATTGTGATATACGCTGTGTCAATACATCCATGTAATAAAATAAAATAAAATAAAAAACACTGTCATTATTATTATTTTGATGTCTTAAAAAATATTTGAAAAATAAATGAAAACATGATATTTATTTTGTTATTTGTTGACATGCTACATTGAAAATATTCAGTTTTTCAATTCGAAATTAAGATATTCAATATTCATCTTCTATGCAAACATTAACATGTAATGAATTACCTATACGGAAGGATTTCAATTACCTATACCTAAGTATGAAGACAAGGAGTAAGCAAGCCAACGCACGCTGTTGTTATTATTATTATTATTGTATTTTATCAACTAAGCTTAGTTTCCATACTGTTCCATTGTATGTGGCGTAGTTTTGACTGCCTGTACTGGGGGAATTATCATGTAACCACCGGCAGGCGAAGACTTCTTTTAATATTTTACTTGTAAAAGTTTACTGAAATGCAGCTGCTTCTTGAGTTTTCAACTACATACTTTGTTCCATTTCAGATAATTCCAAACCAATATGCTTGCCGATATCAAAAGAATTGCGACAACCCTTGAAAAATGGGGAACCCGCAGTAGTAGCTGGTTGGGGACCAACAGAAACTGAGGCCAGGCCTTGGGTGTTGACGAAAGTGAACTTCCCCATATTGACGAGAGAAAGTTGTGCACAAATCTATACGTAAATATTTTAATATTATCGACAGCAAAACCTTTTTGTATTTAAATAATTAAGCGCAGTAAAACTACAAAAACCGACTTCAACTATTTCATTACTCATTAATAATATCAATACCTCGTTGCAATTTGATCATACTTTTTTCGAGAGATAGCAAATGTTTTCGAAATTGTCCCACATACATTTTGTCAGCTTCCAACAAATAGGTTTTGAGTTACTCTCAATAATGCAAAAATTATTCATATATTTGTTGCCAACCTGCAGCTGGGATGTTAGGCCTCGAGCAAATGTAAGTTTACCGGCTACCTCATTCTTCAGAGCGGAACACGTCAACGGTAAGCGCTGACGATACGCAGGAATAAGTAAGGCGGTGGTAGTTATCTGGGCGAGTCAGTGCGAAACTCTTCCACGTTGTCCAATATTACGGTATTAGTAACGGTAAACATATGCCTTTTACGAGCTGCC
>DVZK01000524.1:0-11698 GCA_018236665.1 Calephelis perditalis | reverse complement strand
GTGGCAAGCCTATCGCCAACCGGGCACATATCCTATCCCGAGCAACATATTTTTTCTAAGAAAATTGAAAAAACCCAATTTTCATTTTGTTGCCCGACCTGGGTTCGAACCCGGGACTTCATGTAGTCAAGTCCTACTACTGGACCGCTAGACCACAGAGGCGACAAACATACAAAAATATACAAGAGAATAGACAATATTCTCGTTTTTAGAGTCGGTTATAAATAATCAGTCGGTTATAAATAATCAAGTTTTATTTATAAACTTTATTTTGGTGAAGCAACGCTGCATGCTCAAGTGTCTTTTAAAGGTTACTGGAAAGCCACTTAAGTCTATCACTACAAACAACAAACAAACTCCTTTTATCATCTTTTTCACAATAAAATTGTAGTTGAATTTCAAACCTAATCCTACCTCAGAAATAATAAATACTAAAATATGAGGATGACATAAAAAGTCCTTAGAAGTGAATAATACTATTTATAACAATATTTATTAAAACTATCACTTGTTACTATTAGTTTGCACGTGATAAATTGCTTAAAACGACCATCCCCTCCATCCGTTAAGAAATTTTGAGTTGCTCCTACCGCTGACAAAGTCATGGCTTTAGTGTTCTGGGACAGTGAAGGAATCCTTTATATTGATTTCATGCCAAAAGGCCACACGATTACCTACTGGACAATATTATGTATATTTGATAAAGAAAACTTCGTCGAAAACTATCGTTGATCGTCTTGTTTCTTCAAGATAAGGCTCGGACTGCTTATCGATCGGAAGTTGTGCTGAACGCCATTCGCCATGCTGGCTTTATTCTCTTGGACCAGCCACCATATTCTCCGGACTTAGCCCTTACTGATTTCTAATTATTCCCAAAACTAAAGAAGGAAATTCTCGGAACTAAATTCCACGACAATGTCGCGGTTATGGCTGCCGCAGAGGAGTTTATCGAGAGTCAAAAAAAGATTTTTAATCGCAAGGAATGAGGAAGACAGAAACGCGTTATTCTAGATACTTTGGAGGAGGATTAAGTAGAAAAATATTTTTTTTGTTACTTTTTTTGCATATATTTTTTTTATTGATTCTAAGAATTTTTTTATTCACCCTCGTATATAGGTATATATTAGATACTTTTTATACGATTGGATAGCAATTAATTGCGCATGATATATACATTTCGTCAATAAATGTCTTGTGGTAATTGCGCGTTGCCAACTTAAGGCTCGGGATTTTAAACTCTTGGGTTTTTGAGTATACTGGTTATCCATAACTTAATATACATATAGGTACGGATATTATTGCGTAGGGGCATATAATTACTAATGCTACGTAAATCTTTAAGTACCTACTGTCAGGACAAGTCTGTATTACTTAGACCTAGTGATTCATTGCTCATAGCAGTCATGTACCAGTAATAAATAAAGTATATTTACTCTTACATATTTTGAAAAATAAATGTCATGATATTTGCGGTTGAAACGGTTCGACAAAAAAATAGACGTAGGGGGAAAAAATAATAATAATTTGTTTAGCAGAACAATGTTTCTCATATCTGCGTTTCATTTAGGTACATAATAAAAGTAGTTTATATTATAATCATCATTTCGTATAACATTTAATATCATTGCGTTTTTCCTCTCTTTAAAATTTAAACTAAATAACTTAATGGAAGACAAATAGTGCGCGAGTTTTTTCGATGATAATAATTACTATCTATAGGCAAGAGTTTCTAATGACCGACCGCTTTTTGAAGATAATCAAGAATAATTTCACAGTAATCATGAATGACGTTAATAAAAAAATCCAGCGATGAAATCACAGATAAAACAGCGGAAACACTTAGTATGCGATCAGTGGTAATATCTCTATAAAGACTCGTCATACCATTAAGGAAATAGTGCCAATGTCAAAACCCGGCGTGACCTTCTTAACTAAAACAAGTAGCAAAATTTAAAAACACGGGGCGAAGGTAGTTTTACACAGGTCAGCAACTGACAGTTACATACATATAAAAAAATACGTAGATGTACTTTAAAAAAGTTACTTAAGTTATAATTAAGCTCAGTAAAACTGAAAATGTAAATATTACGGTGGTATACAACATTAACTAGTCGAATTATGATAAAACTAATATGGGACCACCTCAGAATCATGACCAATCTATCTAAAAAAGAACCATAAAAATCGGTTGGCTATTGACCGAATAATCGCTTAACAAACATACAGTTAAATTGAGCACATCTTCCTTTTTTTGAGTTGGTTGAAATCAGAAGTAATGTTGAGCGGTAAGTCGCAACTCTCCGCTTCCTACGCTAAACGAAATTGCTGCTTCCGGATTTGGCAGATAATAATTAAGCGCAGATTAGAAGTATCGCGATTTGATAGTTCTTTTATCGTAAGATAGCTAATGATTTCGAATTTTTCCCAGATAAATTTTATCATCATTCTACTAGTAATTTTAGGTTTAATTTAATAATACACATTTTTTGTTTATGTAAACGATTTCATCAATGCTAATCAATGATGAGTTCGTCGCTATAAGCAAAAAGGTATGCATTATTAAATACTACCAGTTGCTTGCGGCGTTGCCCGCACGATTAATGGTCCCTCAGGAAAATTCTTTTCAGGATAAAAGCTATCCTATATGTTAATCCAAGTTACCCTATGGGTGTGCCAAATCTCTTGAAAATGAAGAAGTAACAAACAAAGAAACATACAAACTTTCGCATTTATAATATTAATAATTCAAAAACCACTAGTCGAATCATGATAAAAATAGTAAGACCATGTCGGAATCACGACCAACCTTATCAAAAATGAATCAACAACAACACATGTTGCAGCTAACAAGTAACAAACATGTAGTCAAATTGAGAACTTCCCTTTTTTTAGTCGGTTAAAATGTGAGGTACATACATGCGATTGACTACCGTACCTGTCTATATTTTGTGCTTCAACCGTGTCAACTACTTGAATTTTCAGTTCATTAACATCAAGAAAATCAATTATAACTATTGTATTGTACTTATACCAAATACACAAAAAATACAAACATTGAAAAACTAAATGGTACACAAAGTCGCCCTTATCGCCAAATCATCGACCTCTTTCGAGGCAAGCGACCTTGGTCTATAATCCAAGAGTCAGCGAACTACTGCGCGATGGTGCTCTTTTTTCAGTTTTTGGCATGGGCTTCAGCATCTGCCATTAGTCTAGTTAAAGTATGCACTAAGCTACCCGATTTAACAAAATCGGGCTTTAATTTTTCAAAAGTACCTACATGATAAGTCGTAATAGGAAATCATATTATCAGGTCTTGAGTAAAGCGGTGGCTCCCTTACTCAAGGTCAATTAGTTAGATATGACGGCAACAAGGAAACACACGATACATTAATTTCTTCATGAATATTTCACTTGTGCACTTTAACTGAACAAATTACATACAAAATGCCACCAAATTTGGCCAATTTTGCTCAATACACACATACAAACTTACTGTAAAATCCGATTTAGACTAGCCCATCTATATATCATTTCTCCATTTAAAGAGCTTTTACATCAAACTAGCTGTTCCGACGAACATCGTTCCACCCGTTCAGTTTGTATGGTAAAAATCAAAACATTGTTTTTCCTAGTTTCTTCGCAATCGAGCGAGGTCAAATCTATTCGATATCCGCCTCCATCTACGCTATATACATACTATCCTTATCTAAGTTACCTCCCGTCAATTTTTTGCCAAATACTTTCAGCCGTTCTTGGGTTATAAATAGAGTGTGTGTGTGTGAGTGACTTTCTTTTATTAATATTTGGAACATTAATTTTGGTAAATTTTGGTTGAAAATGTCATAACAAAATGGCGAACAAGCACGCGGCTCTCCTGATGGTAAGAGATAACCGGGGCCTATACACCATGGATGCTGTAGTTGTCCTGTTCCCGGGGCGTTAGGCCTATAGTGCAAGTCTACCAGTAAACCTACGCTCTGGATCAAAACAGCAATGTCATTACGACGACAGGAAAAGCTAAGGCGGTGGATCCCTAACCGTACGAGTTGCAGCACGACACACTACCACCAGCGGCCTATTTGTGATGACCCATTTAACATTTGCTCGCCTCTTACGAGCTGCCTGACAGGAAGGTAGATGGCATATTCGACATGGCAAACCCGGACCAACAAGAGGAAATTTCTGTCCAGGCATAACTAGTAATATTACTAGTTATTTTATAAAACATGACTAGTGCACATAAATAAATCTTAATATTAGTCCATACAATTTCGTAGGTTGATATATATTACTAGTAATATTACTAGTTATGTTCAACAAAATGTTTAACAAATAAAACTTAATATCAGTCCATACGATTTCGTATGGACTGATATTAAGTTTTCGTATGGATTTCGATTTCATTTTGATCCTAAAGCAAGCCTGTGGCAAGCCTTTCGCCAACCGGCACATATCCAATCCGAGACAACGTTAATTTTAGTTGAAAATTTAAAAAAAATTACATATTTTTATTTTTTTTGCTTCCCGACCCGGAGATAGAATCCGGGACCTCAAGAAGTGAAGTCCGACGCCGGACCGCTAGACTATAGAGTTTTTGGAATATTTCGTGTACTTAACTGAATTTGACATAAGTGTGAGATGATATGTGTGCAGAAGTATTTACAAATGTGAAAATGTGTGTATGAAATATGAATGTTAAAAGTATGGAGTCCCCCGTGGCCTCTGTTTCAATGAGTACCCATGTAACCGTCGAAATGGTATGAGCAATAACAAGATTGTTTATTGAGCAGTTGCCAATGTCAGATTTAGTGCAGAACGTTCGGAAGCCACAGTGGATAATTAGCCCTCGTGGAAATAAGTTGCAACGCCACATCAAGAAAATTACAAAAATTCAAGCAAATATACATAATATTATACACAGTATCCTAAGATATGTTTCAACTGCAAATCCTCTTTGTGTTTAGGACTCGAGGGCCGAGGGTTGTCTAATGTCGCTCAACGATAAGTCTGTCCTTGCGTACCAATTAACATGCTTGTAAATAAAATTAAGCATTACTATTGACAACTTTTCATTACCCAGATAAAATTTTCAATGGATGATGATTTTCACTACTTCAAAGTTATCTATCTCTGTCTAAAATCAATAATGATTGCGTAAGGGTCTATTACAGTACGTGTAGCACTACAGTAACTATCAAAAAAGAAAGCAAAAGTAATTAATTACGAGTATACTTGCAACACTGAATCAAGAATCGTATCACGTCTTTCTGGAGCATTCGTCCTGACCTCGAACGCCCTTCAACGTTATTATAAGGTAGTGTTGGCAAATCGATATCAGCCAGACGCGGCAGACATATTATGCTCCCCTATATACTCGTACTTTAATACTACTAGTATCATTAAAAATAACTTAAAATTGTGGTGTCCAACGATTTCAAAATACTTTTTGTACGATTTCTTAAGTGCTTATACACGTCACTCGCACATATTTTGTAAATGTTCTTTTCTTAGTTGTTAATTAGGAATCTTTCAATCATCTAAAACTATTTTAATAGGACCACTACAGGAAGGTTATAGGGATCATAAGAATAGCATACACTTGGACGGGCCGCCGCCTGTTGGGTGGGGACGCATCGCCATGGGTCACTTAAGGATAGCGCTTGCTTGGACAGGCTGCATCGCAGCGCAATAATTTTGTATGCAGTTATGAATACTATGCCGGGCCCCGCAACGCGGCGGATTTTTGCGGCCTACAGCTGTTCTAGGTAGCCCGACTCATTCCGCTTCATTTGTCGCTCGTTAGTCGGTGTCCACAAACTAAAATGACTGAATGCATGTATAGGTCCATCGAGTATGCTTTCATGATTCCTTTTTTGCTTTGTCTTAACTAACTGAGATTTTAGCCACATAAAAATAATACGACTGATAATAAGAAACTAAAAAAGTTTATCAATTATTATTAAATAAATTCATTCACCATGGTCAACTTAAAATTAAACGAATTTCGACGACTTTCTGCTTTTTAAAATCTGCTTACATTTCAGTTAAAACCCTTTATAAATATTATACTTTAAGTAATTAAAATAAAATACCAAACACTTCAGGAAAATTCAAATGCTAATTTTTAGTCTGTTTCCAACAACAATTGTAATATCCACATATGAAAAATATAAAATATTGTATGTTTACAGTTCTAACACAGAATTATAATGACAAATAACACAATTTTGAAGCTTCAGAATCAAATTGCATACCTATACCTAGGTATAGGTAATCTTAATTTGCTGGTGTCGGTAGAGACTAGAGACACATACTTTTCTTCAATTTTTTTTTCAAGACAATTGATTTATAGAATTTTCCAGCTTTTTGATAAATAGGCTACGAGAAAAGCATCCTCCTTGATGTCGATATTCACCGAAAACAAAAAACCACGAAGTTGTACGTAACTATCCATATTTACGTTTACTTTACTACATGGTGTTTGTGTTACATCATTTTCAATCAACAAGCAAGAAAAGAAAAGTTGTCCATCGGAGTTCTCTATGTTATGTGCAACTACAACGTTTACAACGTTTGACTTTTCCGTACTGTGTAACAAAAAGCCGCCGTTGCGATGCGCCTCGACCCGAAACGCTCCACCCTCTCAAGTGTGCGTTGCCCATTAAGCACAAATATTTTTTCACATCTTTTTGAGGCGAAAAAAAGTTTTATAGATAGAAAAAATGGGAAAATTGGAAGGAAAATAGAAATAACAACACTTTGTTTTTTTTTTAGGAAAACTGTTAGGTAGTTGTCAATTTCGGGCAATACAAAATTCGCTGAGTCGACTAGTAATAAATACGAATACAATATTATTCTGTACTTATAAAATTTTAACAAAACATAAATTTTATAATTTATTTGAGCTTATTCATAGAAAATGAAATTATGAAATGATGAAATAATTAAGAATAAATACTATTCCAGATCTTGAAAATAAGCCCTGAACAATGGAGTAAGAGTTCATTTGGTTTTTCTCGGTACCTTAATCACATTAGGTCCAATAATGCATTGTTATCCGATTGACATATGCATGTAAAATTTAAGATCAACTGGGTTACAGAGGAAAAATTAAACAGGAAAGATTCCACCCAGACAAACATACATACAAATACCTTGCAAGTAAATCAAGTTATGCTCGTAATAAATACGATAACATCTACTAGTCATAAATAAGAAATATGTATAAAAGTTTGAAATACTTGAAAACGTTCAATTTACAGACACACTTTTATTATTTAATAACGTATAGATATTGACAAACAACAAGTAATTTTAATTTTACTATCCACTGAGTAATAGTGTCCGTAATTACGTTAAACAATGATTTGGACGACAAAAAACTAAGGTCACACGAGCAAAACAGCATCACTAATGACATAATAATTTACAAACAATGTTATCATTATAATACATAAGGTTAGATATTATGGGACTATTAAATATAAACTTATAAAGTAAAATTAATATTTGTTAACTGCTACAACTGATTTTCCTGAAGTTTGGATTCTCCAAATCAAGAGTTCCCAAACTTTTAAAATAGAAAAATACTTATAATTTATCACAGAATAATACTTTATCTGTAAGTTCTACTTTTAATGCGAAGAATGATTATTTTTCATACAATATCAATCTCTTTTAAGAGCTCACTAGTAGACGAAGCTCCTGATAACAGAAATATACACTAAAGGTAAGACTTATCGACACTAAAGGTGCTTGCAGTGTACTCTGTACTGTCTAGTCTTGGTCATAGTTGTTCAAACGATAGATAAACAAAACGATACGATTGCTTGCCTCTTCCAAACTGGTTGGTAAAAACGCGGTTGACATATTATTATATTGTTTTAAGAAGCCCGGCAACTGTCGGCGTTGCAGGAATTCGCCAGTGAGTAATCAAAAAAAAATTTTTTTCCGTATCACTGACTTCCGTCCTAACTTTAACATAACTATAAAACAGAAGAGCATCATAAAAATGCGGAAGGCTGATATTTTCTTGTTTACCAGTTCCATATCTAACGATTCCATTAATAAATATGAATTATGAATCATGGCCAATGACTGCACGCAGTCGGAACCACTAATGGGGAACTAATCATTCGACAAATATTAACTTAGAATTTCTACAGCGGTCGAGAAGGTCGAGCGATTACAACGTCATCTGCATACCTTCTGCTTTATGAGATTGGTTGGCAAACTAGGAGTAGCAGTAAGTAAGTTTAACATCTAGCCTATCTAGAAAGACAAACCCAAAAAAAATAAGGCCATGGTAACATCCAGGTTAAGTCGATACAAAAATCTAACAGCGAGTAGAAGCGCATCTTACAAAGCATACCACATATAAGATGTTATAATATAATACCAGCATATTAGCGCGGCTTAGCAAGCGTTAAATTCAAAGTTCAACAATTCCTTTTTCCCTATATCGTGAAGATTTCCTGCTATATTTGGAATATCACATTTCATATACTATATTTGTCTTCGGGGATATGGGCGTGAAGATACTTTTTTTAATTATTTTTATTTATTATAACAATTATTTCCTTTTACGCGAGGTGCAGACATTAGAAGCAGGCTGGCCAATGCGCACCCCAATTGGTTCGAACCTTACATACGCAACTCTGTCATTTTTAGAGGATCGGACCTAAAAACAAGTAACCCAGCGGCCATGAATTTCATTTAAGCAAGAAGCGGTGCTAGGAGTACGAGGGTCGATGCCAATTGCCAACCATTTCGCTGCAAGTATTTTTTTGGTAACGTGTAATTTTCGATCTGTGATAAAATGAAAAATGGTTGAGAGCAATTTTGAACTATATTAAATGGCCAAGGAAACTAAGATCCTTACGTGGATAAGGCGATAGCAGAGGAGAGCAGATAGGAGAGGAGGCATTTGGAGGTTTTAGCTTTTGAAAATAAGATATTATTTAAAAATATTTTTCGGAGATAAGAAAATGTTGTTTGTAGGTCTTTTTATGACATACATTTTCATAGTACATTATTTTTAATGTATCTCAAACTGCTTAGCCAGCGAATGCAAATGCAAGCGACCGAAAATCGTTTTTTTGGCGGCTTCTTCTCAAAATATGTAATTTTCTTTAACATACAAATGATTAGAATGTGTTGTATAAACTAGGTTACATCAAAAGTACCAGCCAAATTATGAGAAATGGTTCGGAATCGATAACACTTTCGTTTTATGAAAAAAGCAAAAATTAGAAAAAAATATTTTTTATTCGATGCAAAATACAAGATGTATGGTTATACGTAGATGAAGCATAAAACTGGTTCCCACCAACAGACACATTCGCAGACTGGTGATGTCATGACTCGTACTAGGTAAGACATAACGTGACAACAATTGAAGCATTTTTGCGGACTGTTTTAAATGAAGAAAATGTATATAAAAGTTAATATAACAATTGGCAATAATACTGAAAAAGGCATTTCCATTTTGTTTTTTTAAATTAAAATTTGGTCGGTCCTTTCAAATTTACCTAGTATAAACCTACCCACAGGAATAAATTATTTAAACAACAGTGTTAACTGCATCAAAATCATTTGCGTAGTTTTTAAGATCTAAGCATATATAGGGACAGACAGCAAAAAAACGACGTTGTTTTATACTATGTAGAATGACTAACTAGCAGTTGCACCTGGTTTATCCGCATAGAACTAGCATACATGGAAACGAAAATTCGTATTTACAATAGTAATGTATTTTTCATCAATAAATCCTGACTAATTCTCAAGTGACTATCAAACGCGCAAACTTAACTTTTTAAGTAAATTTTCCTAAAATTTTACTTGTAATAGCGTGACCAAGGTAATGAAATATAGAAGTTCGTATAGTCAGAAAATTAAATGAGGTCACAGATAAAAAAAACTCTAGAATTAAATTTTAAGTGTAGCAGAAAAAAAATAAAATAAAGAATATATTTAATTTACTTATCAAATTCGTTTAACAGTCTTTGTTCCATGGAAGAAGTCTTATAATATAAGAGGCAAGTTCGGCTTAGTAACTTTAATAGCCCGGTGAAGTTGTAAAAACTAAAAACCTCTCGGTTAGCAACAAATTAGCCATTCGAAAAAAACTTAGTAACTTTAGTTTAATTAACATCCATTTCGAAATTGGTTTCTTACAAAAAAAGTTAATAATCATATGAATTATTATTATAAAAACAAACCAAAAACTTTAATAACCATATAGTTTGTGATTACGTCACGCATATTATGGTGAAGTTTCTACTAGTAAAACTTAGATGATTATTGTTCATCTATAATCTTACTGTACTAAAAAATAGTAGCACCGAGATTAAAATCAGTTGAAAATTAACAAAAAATATAGATTGGCATTTTTTTCCAGACTATTCCACGTAAACAAGCATCAGAATCTTGAGACGTCATTAAACTTAGATTATGTAGGATTAGTAAGCTCATATCACACTTCTTATCCGGAGAGTTACCTGCTTGTTCGCAACCTTATCCCACTAATCTATCTTAATTATATTACAAATGAGAAAGTTTATGAGACAGGATGGATAAACGTTTGTTACTCTTTCACACAATAAATACCGAACAGGTTTAGATGAAACTTCTAAACGTCAATACTTTTTAGACCGGATCCGCTGCATAGAATAGACCAACTATCTCTCTGCCAGTCAACTCGAGCACAAGTTAAATAGGTCCATTACCAGCGAGACCATTGGCGGTAGAGTGCTTTGCACCAACTTGCCCAAGTAGGGATCTATCGCCTAATCTATTCCTGACATAATAACTTTTTCATGTTCCGATTTCTATCGAATGGGTAGGGTAAAGGTAAATAGCCGGGAAACTTGCACATAGGTTAAAATATATCCCAGCCTTAGAACAGCGACGCACGTGTAGTATCTATAGGCCACTTTTGTCTCTTACCATCAGGAGAGCTGCGTGCTTCTTAGCTGTTCTCTCATATAAAAAATATAGTTTAAATATCATAATATACTATTTTTGTATAAAACCGCACACGGACGAAACCGGGATCGGAAGTCATCGTTTAGTCAAGTCAAGTAATAAAAAGAGATCGTTTTCTGGAATTCAATTACATAGACGTCAATCCATACCGTGATAAAGGCATAGATTTTCAATCTTAATTACAGGGAGGGTTAAGATTTTATAACAAACTTAACGATGAAAAATCTCTATACACGTATAGAAACATAAGGACGAAGCTTTCCAGACAACCGACGCATTCTTATCTGTATTTTGGCCCTGGACGAGTCAAGTTGTTTTTTGTCTGCTGTAATTCTGTATCGTTAGCAGAATGAATTTGCACTGACCTTCAACTGATGTCCATACGATAACAAACGTTACGAAGTTGTTTTATCTAACTTCTAAGCATTGCAATGAATAGAGCAAAAAACCCTTAAATAATAATGATTCTTTATTTGTACTAGTGGTCGCCCATTGGTCGAAATTCGACCATAATAAATATCTTGTTGACAAGAACGCCATCTTCATTTCTCAAGCCCAACTACTATGTTTATAGTATAGTTTGTGCGCCATCTGTGATCTTTTACCGTTATCAACAATATAGTTCTTTGTGCGTGTCAAATGCATGGCAGTGTGGGTAATGTTTTATTTATTGATTTAATGTACTTTATAAGCATTATTATTGAAAAAT